>VZUI01050164.1:0-75049 GCA_013401135.1 Cettia cetti
TGTCCCACATCTAACCCCATTCCTGTCCCACATCTAACCCCATTCCTGTCCCACATCTAACCCCATTCCTGTCCCACATCTAACCCCATTCCTGTCCCACATCTAACCCCATTCCTGTCCCACATCTAACCCCATTCCTGTCCCACATCTAACCCCATTCCTGTCCCACCCCAAAGCCCATTTCTGTCCCACCCCAAACCCAATGACGGTTTTGCCTGACCTCAGGATTTTCCATGTGGCTCTACCTGGGCACCTCCACAGGCCAGACTGAGCCTTTCAGCTTTGCACTTCTGGGGAAGCTTGGGGCAAATCAGTGGGGCAAAAAGGGTGAAAACAGACATTAACCTCTGCCCATTCTGCACAGTGTCCTCTGCACGAGACCTTGTTGTGTTGTCCTGGATCTGCCATCGCTGCCATCTCCACTCACCATGAACACAAACGTGCATGTTGTGCTTTAGTCCTCCTGCCTGTAGTTCAGCCAGGCTGAACCAGGTCAGTATTTGGATAGGAGACCTTCCAGGAGAGTTTATTTACAGTAGGAAACACAGCTCACTCACTGAGACTTGTTTTTCTATTACTGGAACCAGTCTTGAGCCTTCTGGTTCTGGGGATGATGACCCAGAGAAATTGCAGCTTTGAATGGAATAAAAGCAAGTTCTTGGGCATTTCTGATCATGATGGAGCTTTCTGCAGTTTACTGCAGAGTAGGAGAGTATCCTGGCCGAATTCCACCTGGGGTGATTACCTTCAGCTGACTGAAAATGAGCAGTGGCAGTTGCTGCATTTCACTGACAGGGGTTTAAATTTGTAATGTGGCTTAGGGTAAAGCAGAAAGGAAAAGAATTACAGAAATGTCCCTTTGATTCCTAAAGGCCTTGTGAGGCTTGTCAGACTGCTGTCACATTCCTCTAAGTGCCAGTGACCCAGCTGGCAGGGCATTCCTTGGAATGCCTGTCCCTCATCACAGGATGGCTGTCAGAACAGTGGTGCTTTGTGTAGGACACATACACATCCCCAACACATCAAGCAAGGAAACAAACAGAATGGGTGAAAAAAAAAAAAAAAGTAATAAAAGAACACTCAGAAGTTTTCTTTGTGATGGTGCTGTTCAGGCTGATCCGTGGTTGGTGTTTTGATCTCAAAAAGGCTGAGTGCTCCTTTGGCTCAAAAAGATAGAGAAACACTGATGTAAGATATGGAAGGCATCATGAAAGAGTATTTTCTGTTATAGATGCACCCCAATGTATAACAATTTATTTTTTTTTTCTCTCCCTAACTTTCCCTCCTTTATTTTGTACCCAGATTTTCTTGCTCCTGTTTGAAATATGCCTTATAACCTTACAAGTTTTCGGAAGACCACTGTGTTTCACTGGGATAAGGAATATTGCATCTGCTTCATAGCAGGAGGATGTTGTGTGTGTTACAGCTTAACTTTGTTCTACTTTACACCTAGATAAAGGATGAAGACTGTCTGTACCATTTTGATTACCTCTTCTAGGGTTCACAGAGAATCATTTCCCCTGACCTCAATTTGCTAATGGCTCAGCTTGATCTAACTGGCACACAGATAAACGTGCTGTTAAACAAAAGTTACAGTAGCAGGAACCACCTCAATGCCCCAAGCTCCTCCTCCCGTGTGCGTGGCTCTCTGTGACCAGCCCAAAGCCCAGCGACGCAGTCCTGAGTGCTGCTCCCGAGGAGTTTGGGTGTGAACGGACAGTGCTGCCACCCCTGAGAGATGAGACAAAGGACCCTGCACCCCGCCAGCTCTGCCAGCTCCAAAGATGAGAGTCCTGCACACCGAGTCCTGTGCTTTGTCTCCAGAGTGATCTTCGTTCCTGTTAAGCTCACCTCACTGCTGGCCACCAGTTTTGCTTTTGGGATTTAGAGCACCTCATTTCCCCCCTCTCGTTTTACACAAAGACTGTTAATAGGACTGTTAGCGGAATGAGCAAAGCCAATACTCGCAGGGTTTAACTTTGCACCAATAGCCCTTTTGCCCCAGAATGCCTTACCAATGCCACCCAGCACTCGTGTCCCGGTGTACGGCTCGGCCTGACGTTTCCGCTGGCTTAGGCGCCACCTCAGCCTCCCGAGCCGACTTTTAGGGACATTTCCGCACGTAGCATCTCATCCGAGGAGTCAGACACCACCTGTCTGCCGGCTCCGGGAGCTCTCCGTGGATGTGCTCAGAGCTAAAGAGGCCACGCGTGCACCCCGCGGGCCGATGCCGTCCACCTGAGCTGCGGAAGCGCCTGAGGGATGGCAGAGGGAGGGGAGGCTGGCGCTCCCCCCGTGCGGCTCTGGGTGCGGCGCGTCGGGGTTTACTGCGATGAGCACCGCAAAACCTGGCTCGTGGCTGCGGAAGAGGCAAGTGTGCGCTTTGAGCTTCGCCGTGGTTGTAGCGTTGCTGTTTCAGGTGCCTCTGCCAGTAACTGCCTGCTCTGTTTGTTACTTTCCCCCAGGAGGAAGGTATGCTGAGGGCTCGGATCCAAAGAGTTCAGGTTCCCCTGGGTGAGGCGCTGCGACCCAGCCAGCTCCCCCCATCCCGGCTGCCTCACATGTGGCAGCTGTCCCAGGGTGAGCAGTACAGGGATAGTAACTCTCGCGTTTGGGAGATAGAGCACCATCTCATGGTAAGGATGGTGGCGACAATAGACCATAGTCATGCCTGTTTGTGAAGTCATTTGAGATCCTTGAGGGACGGCAAAGGACTGTTGCTTTGTTGAAGTCCATTAGCTCAACCGCAGTAACTGTAGACGTATTGAACTTTTCCTTGTCACTTACAGCTTGGTGGTGTTGAAGAACTGCTGCTTAAACTCGTGCCTGGGGATTAATCTGGTATGTGCAGACATTACCCCTGCTTTGTACCGTGCACTGCTTACTCCCAGTCTTTCTTTAATGTGAATTTTTGTCTTTCAGGAGCAGTGGCTCTAGGAAGATGCCATTGTCTGTTTTGTACAATAAAAGGTTCTCTCTCCACTGAAATGCAGCCACCTTTGAGGTGGAAGCACTTAAACAACACGCAGCAACATCACACAGAGTTTAGGACAGGCAGTGAAGAGGAGTATTGTGACCAAGTGAAACATCAGGGCGAGTCCTAGGTAGGCAGAAAGCGATTGCCCCAAGTGGAATTTGGCCAGGATGCTGCAAATAATGCCCTAGTGATACTGGAAACTGCTGTGGGCTTGTCAGAAACTGGAAAGGCAGCAGCTCCCAGCTCTGAGCAGAGGCTGAACTGTGGCTCAAAGTCTCACCACCACTTTCAGTGACACTGGTGCTTTCCTTAGAGGTCTCCCGTTCAAACTACTGGTACCATCAGCTTTTACTTGGCTTTTGATCTTATGCTGACACAGTTACAGGTGTCACAGCTGCAGAAAAATCGTCCTGAGTGTCTGAAATCCTTTTCCAATGGATATGAACAAGATGGAGCTGTCCTCCAATCTGGTTGAGGGTTTTTTTGGACAGAGGGAGAGGATTTCCAAGAGGCTTTCTCCTGAAACAAAATGAAAAAAGCTCTTCTTGTTGGCTTTATGGCATGTACACAACTGAGTTGTTTGGTTATTTTTTTTAATGCCTTCTCCCAATGCAGTTCCATGGCTTGCCACCAAATCCTTGGTTATGTAAAGCCCACAGAGGTGGATTTCACATAAATATGTGTCTCAGTATAAGGTCCAGAGATAGAAAACTCTTATAATTTAGTCAGTCGTGTTAATTTGAATCTTTTCTGAAATCTTTGTACATCCAAGTGGAAAAAGTACACATTTTAACTAGAGAAAAGAAAAAGGCTTTTAAACTTAGTGACATAAAACTTTCCCTATCCATTGTCCCCATCATCATCTTTTAGCCAGACACAGAGAGTTCTTGTGTATGTTGGCAGGCACCTGCAAGCAGCAGCAGATCTTTTCTGACTGATGACAGTGGGGGAATTGGGAGCTCCTCAAAGATGTGGCTGTAGGACATTGTCTTTCCCCCACCCCCTGAAAAGAACCTTGATCTACACTAACATTTTCCTATCATTTTAGTTCCTGAACATGTCCCGGAAGGATCCCTGCCAGAAACAAGCCTGTGAAATACAGAAATGCCTGCAAGGTACCAAGTGTCATTTTGTCTTTGGTGTCTTGATTTTTTTGGTGGAACTTAATTCTTTTGACTTAACCTTGTTGTCCTTTCACCTTGAGAAGAAGCAAAGCACTAGCATTGCCTGGTTACAAAATGAACAAAATTATAATGTCTGATTGCTTTGTGCTTAATTGTAAATAATGAGACATCATTAGTATAAACCAGAGCATTAGTAACAGTAATGTGCTTGGAGTGTTCTCCAGTGAGATCCCAGGTGTATTTTTGGGACTCAGCTGTGGGCAGGGAGAGCTAGACATTATAATAAGCTCTCTTACAGCGTGGTTAGTGAGGGAGTAGGTGGATTGCAGGAGAAGACTGCAGAGCTGCTCCAGAGCAGGTGAGACAGAAGTCTGGCAGGAAGTGGTTATGTGATCTGTCCTCGAGGTTGGAGAGGGTCTTCATGGCCCCAGCATTTGTCTAGAGACTCCCTTTTGCTGTCCTCATGGTTTGGAGCATTCTCCAATGAAGGACTGCCTTCTCTCCCTGTACTACTGCATTTAAAAGCTGATGGTTGACCTTGTTTTGGTCCCATCTGTGAGAAGCTTTTTATATCATTTGTGGAAGTTACTCCAAGTGCTTTGCCTGTGTAGGTTTGTGCACAGTGTTAATCTGAATGGCTCAGTGTTGGCAGAGAAGCTCCTTGCTGCATGTACACTTCACTGTCACTGTTGCTTGAGCTGTCATTTTGGGGTGCTGCTGTTCCTGTGTTGTGCTGTGGAGTTGTCTGATGTGCACAGATGAAGCAGCTGAGTGGACAGAGAGCAAAGCAACTTTCCCCTGTAAAAATTAAAGTACAGAGCCTTAACTGAGGAATGCACAGTCACTGTACCCAGTGTGTGAGATGGAGAGTGGGAGCTGGACCTTTGGGGGATGCTAACTTCTCAAAAGTCATTGTTCCAAAAGCTCTTGCTGCTTCCTCTGTGGAACTCAATGCCTGCTGTAAATCTCTTTTGTGTTTTCCTATCTGTGTGTGACTTTCAGGAATGCACCCTTGGCAGATAAAGGTGTGCCTGTACATAGCTACAGGTTTAGAAACAAAATTGCAAAGGCAGAGGGACAGTTAGGAGCTGGAGCACTCATCAAATGCAGGTTATGGCAGAGAGCAGCTCTCCTCCCCGAGGGCCTGTCATGCCTCCTGGGCACCCAGCTTGCAGAGATCACCACAACCTTTTTCTCAGGGCTGATCTCTGTGTTTGTATTACAGCTCACTCACCAACCCAGTCAGGGAATTCACAGCCTGGTGACAACAGCAGTGTGGTTTGCTGATTAACCAGAAGGTGTTCACTGCTGCTTTCTGGGCTCTCCATGGCTGCTGTGTGTCTCACATTACACTGCTGTTGCTTCTTTTAATCTTTTAAAAGTCAGTGTGGGTGTGAGTGCAGCTGTGTAGTGGTTGCAGAGCTCATCCAAGGCAGAGCAGGTGGCTCTGCATGCTCTGTGTTCCTGGGCAGACAGGCAGGTGGTTCTTAACTCAAACCAGACTCAGGCTCTTCCTGCAGGGCTCCTCTCCAAGAGCCTTTGGCCACAGCTTTAGATAGCTGGAACTAAAGAGAGGGTTTTTGTGAGCAAGAAAATCATGGATGCTTGTAAGCAGCTGAAGAGCTGGGCTAGGTGTGCTCCCTCAGGGAACAAAGCCTGTTCCTCTCTGCAGACTTGGTGTCTCCTTATTTTCCAGCAAACAACTACCTGGAGTCCAAGTGTGAAGCTGTGCTTCAGGAGATGAGGAAATGCTGTGCTCGGTACAAGGGCAGATCCGTCTGTTGTTCAGGGTTTGAGAGAGAAGAAAGGGAGAGAGAAAAGGTTAAGTTGACTTCAGAAGGAATTTCCCCACCACCTCAGTAACACAATGCAGCTCCAGCAGGTGCTGGAGCATGGACTCACTTGAAGAGCTCGTGTGTGTTTTTTCAAGCCTTCTTTAGACTTTCAGAAAAGCCAGATTGCTCCTGGAACACACCGTTCAGCACACCAAAAAGCATTACACGGTACCAACATATGGCCTGGTTAACAAACTTTATTTTCTGTATGAAAACATAGTCTATGTTGCCTCTGCATCACACCTGTGAAATGTCAACTTGATGTTTTTAGGATGCTTACCTTACTCTACTCCATCCTTGCTCTTAAAATGGAGAATTGGAACCGAGTTATTCTGGCTTCTGGAGCGAGAGGTACAGGAAATGAGCTCAAAAGAGTGAGTTTAAACATGAAACAAACCCATCTTGATATAACAAAGGTATTGCTGCCACCATGCAGTAGTACCAGACAACATTTGCCTGTCCAGTGGTTCAAGCTCAAGAATGGGAATCAGGTCTGGTGATTGTTCCTAAGTCTTGCATAGATCATGAGTGACTACAAGTCACTTTGCCTAAGTGCCTCACTTTTCCACTGGACAGAGTTGTTTATTTTATATTTGAATTGCCTACACGCTGCTATTTGCATGATAAAGATGTTACAGGAATATTATTTCAGGGATTGCTACAGGGATAGGCTATTTTTTTAAAAAAGCAATATTCATTTGAAAGATTTGACTGTTGATAACAAAATTTATAAATTCCTGTCTAATTGAACACCTTTAAGCAATATGCTTTGAATCCAAGTTTGGTAAAAACTGCTGGTACCCAAAGGCCTGTCACAGAGCCCTGGGCTAGATCCAAGAACTGACTTAGGTGCTGCTTACTGAACAAGCAGTTGTAGGCAGTTATTTTCCACACAGCATTCCAGACTCACTCCCCAGCCGGCTGTGTCTGGACCACAGGAGAGATGGCTTTCCAGAAGCTCTCGGCCATGCAGCAGAATTTCCTGTAACCTGTAGGAAGAGCTCATAGACAGGTTCCTGCACCACCCTTCAGAGCTGCCTGTCTCGCTGTCCCCTGTAGCAGGAGTCCAGGCACCCAAATATCAGGCTCCCAATCCACTAGCCCTAACTCTGTATTAGATCTAGCCGTAAAGGACTTTTGTGCTGTGATCAAGTACAACTTACTTATGAAATAGAGCTTCTATAAACCACTGAGGTCTAGGCACAATAGTTGTGTGTATTGAAGCCTAGAAGAGCAAACCATCTGTATTCACTGCTCTGAAATACCATGGTACAAAATAAACGACTGGAACAAATTGTGGTCTCTGGTTGTTTGTCGAGCTGCAAGCCGGGCAGCTTGGCTGCCATTCACAGCCCAGAGCCACATGTGATCATGTTTAAATAGAAGCTGCTTGGTATTTTTATAACTGGGGCTGAAGATCAGAATAATTTAGGGCTTGTCTTCCCCTCCCACTGCCCTCTCCCCCAAGAAAAAACCCTTAAGACAAAACAGAGGGTTTAGTGTCCTTGAAAAGTAGGGAAAAGTGATGACAATGTTGTGAACTCCCTCAAACACTGACACATAGCTCATTTTCTCTTTTGCCCTATCTGAGCAGGAACACTGGAAAGAAAGTCACTAACAGATGATAAAAATATATATATATTTAGGCTTCTGTTGTACCCATGAAAAAGAAATAGCCTTGTCTCCATGCCCATTTGAAGTTAGGAGGAACAAATGTGTTCAGTGGAGGCAATCCAGCCTCTGACCCACCTCCTGTCCTAGCAGCATGCCACTTCTTGGGAACATGGGTGATTGGTGACAGGATGATCAGGGAGAGGGATTTAAGGTAGCCCAGGTTACCTGCATGGATGAGGGGAGCCTGGTGCCCTCACAGAATCATTTATGTTGGAAGAGACCTTTGAGATTGAGCCCAGCACTGCCAAGTTGACCACAAACCCCTGTCCTGCTGCCTGCCACACTCCTGCTGCTGGTCTGGCTGCAGGTGCTCCCCTCAGTCACACTGAGACAGGAACGTGCTGCTTCCCAGGAAGCCAACAGACCTCACACACAGAAGCACTTAGAGCAAAACTGTTTAATAAAATATCACTTCAACAAGCATTTACATACAATATATAAAACCACTTTAAAAGCCTAATGTGTTTGAAATCTTCTCATAGTGTAACAGATGTCAGAAGTTGTTGAAACAAGACTAAAAGGAGCAGGAGTGGGGAGGGGAAAGGACACCTCATCTTGGCACCTGCAGCAACGAAAATGCATCCCCACAGAGACTGATTGAACATCAAAGCTTCCAGTGTCGACCCACAGCATCAAACAGTGCCAGCCATGAGCCCAACACCAGCACAGCAGAAAGATTTGCCACCTCCTGATGTCCTTGTCCATTCCCTGCCTACATTCACATCAAAGTCAGCATAAATCTGTTAACTGTTTCCCCTTTCTGCAGCAATACATGCATTTCAGCTCCCTCTCTGGGCCATTTCTCTCTGTAGCAGCAAACTGGGACTTGAGCAGAACTCACTCCACCTAGGGCTGGGCAGAAGTAGTGACTTAGCTGAGCCTGAAAAACACCCCTAAGGTCTGTTAATGATTTGCTTTGAGCTTTGTCATTGGAGACAGCTTTGTGGAGATCAGTGCATCTCAGAAGTTGTGTTCTGCAGCCTACCCAGTCCAAGTCAAAAGCAATGCTGTTGTCCTACAGGAACAAGAGATACCATGCAAGACCAATGTATCAATTTATGCATGTTCACATCTGCAGATCCTACAGAAAAACAAATCCCAAAAACCCCCACCACCATCTGTCACTCCACTGCTAAACACCAATTTATTGAATACATATTTGCTGTATCCCATCACCTCTGCAGTCCAGGATGGCCTTTAGGAAGGCCATTGTTAAAAGGATGTGAGCCCAGCTGCTCCTTCATTTTCCCTGGCCATGTATGGCAGGACAGGAGCAAAGACAGCAACTTCTCTCTCTTGATTACCTGCAGCCTCTTTTCAGATCCTGAAGGTGAGAAAAACCTCAGCTTAACCAATGTGGTGATGCACAGACACTTCAAACAAAATTACCAACTGCAAGTGCTAATTCCAAACCCTCTGGTGGAAGAACCCACCATTTCAGCTCTGCTGCCTACCACGTTTCCCATTGAATGATGAGCTGATTTTCATCTAAAGCCCCACATTCTGGGCAAGAACTCCTACCTATACCTGCTGCAGGACATCAGCACGTTGTCAGGCAAGTCTCTGTGCTCAGAGAATACCTCTGGGGGATGTTTGTACTGCACACAACTGTGCTGAGTCAGATGTCCAAAACCAGCTGAGCTTTGCACCTGGGCTGCCTCATCTCCTGCAGGAGAAGGGCTGCAGCTGATGGAATTAAGCAAACAGCTTTTCTTGTGGGAGTGGCAAACACAAAGAAGGAAGGAACATAACTGAGGCAGAAATACACAAATGAACTGCTCTCACAAGAGCACGGTCTGGTATTCACAAAAGTTTTGTCATTTCAGTTGCTTACAGAGACCAGCAAGAAGGAATCTGTGCTCTTCAGAGGCAGGTAAAGGACTGCACTCCAGATTTCACATCTCCCTCTTTCCCCAGGACAGCTGGCAACAGGGACCTGGACCAGTACAATGCACCCTAAGCAGGGTTACATTTCCTGTCTACAATCCTGTCCCAAAGAGCATCACCAACACCAAAGTGACCAGAGAAGGTCGTGCTAGACATGGAAAGCCCAGCCAGAGGCCCAGGGTGATTTACAGTAAGTGGCACAGCTGAAATGCCCCCATCTGGCACAGCTGGAAGCAGGAGAGAGCCTCAAAGGCTGAGCAGTCAGGTGGCTCTACAGCACAGACCTTGGTGACTTTCAGAACACGATGAGGAAAGGGCCTGGAGAGTCAGCCTCAGTGCTCAGTTTCCATCAGCAGTACCAGTGCTGCAATTCCAGTCTGGGGAAGGATACCAGCAGAGACAAAGCCAAAAGCCCATTCATGTGCAGTGCAACAGCAGGGGGAGGGCAGGAAAATCCATATTCCCCTGTCCTGGACACAGCTCAGGCTGTCCTTTGACACTTCTGCATCCACCCCAGGACAGTCAACCACATTTTGGATTGCACAGACCACCTCTGTGCAGAGGGAAGCAGAGGTTTTCCAGGTACCAGGGCAGGAATACTGAAAGCTAAACTGTGGTGAAGAGCTGACAGCTGTTTGACACATACACTGGCAGACAGAGGTACACATAACAGTCCTGAGCACCTGAAAGAAGCACATTTAAAAGCTTTCTCTGCCACTACATTTTTATGAAGTTGAAACTCATCTGAAAATTTGAGACTGGGCATATTTGATGGGAAATCATGATACACTGGGACTTGTAAAGCTTCCAGACTAACCCCAGCACACTAACAGCCCAGACAGAAGAAAAAGGTGGAAATCAGAAGCAGCATTGTAAGAAATAAGGGCTGGAACCTGTGAGTAGATGGGACTGAGTCTGTTGGCAACATCCTTTGACTTCTAAGTGAAAGATAACAGCAGAGGAGGGGAGGGGAGGTTGGGCATGAGAGGAGAGTGCAGCTTCTAGGATGCCATTCCAAGCAGGAATCCTCCAGCAAACCCTCCAGTGAGGATAACATTCTTCTTCAGAAATATGATCACCTAAGCAGGGGTGAGAAGAGACAACTGTTCAACAACATCAGGCCACTCACTGACCCTCCTGCTGAGGAGAAATCCCCCAGGCTGTTCTTGCAGGCAATGGATGCTGACAGAAGCCACTGCTCAGATTTGGGAAAGCTTTCTACCCAATGACCTCCCCTCCCTAACTGCCCCAGCACACAGCCAGAACCTCACCCTGCTCAGCCACGAGCAGTCATGTCCTCCAGGAAAAGGCTGTGGGAAGTTATGTCTTCCTAAACTCTAGGCAGACAACACCCACAGCTTTTGCCATCTCCCATTTCACTGTCATGCAAGAATTCCCTCCTTGTATTTGCACAATTGAACATCCTTAACAGCTCAGGATTCAATCCTGTTTTCTGCTGTCCCTTCAGCACATGCTCTGAGAGAGCCATCTCACCTCATCCACTCTGCTTTTCACTTCTGGAGGCATTTTATTACCACTGGTGTGAAAACTCAGCTGCTGCTTGGCTTTGTCCATGTCCCGTTGTACTAGGTTCCAGTCCACCTTGATGTATCCTGTGTGGTTTGCAATCTAGAGTTTTGAGGATTAGAAAAAAGTTCCTGAAGTCCTGCATGACCACAGCTAAACAGACCCCTTGCTCACCCACCTCCCACTCACTGGTCCAGTGTGCACACTGGCTTAAAAATTGGACAGAACACCACCCCTGGAGCTGTGTCAAATGTTCTGCAACATCTGTTGTCCACAGTAACCCCCAACAGCTGGACACACACTGCAGCTTAGCCTGCTTCAGCCTCTCCTCCCCAGTGTAAAGCTGGCATCAGCTTCCCTTACAACTGCCATGGATATTGTTGGGACTCCCTGCACTTCTCCTGCTGCTGTGGGTGGACACAGCTATTAATAGCACATTCCTCTCCAACTATTTTATCTGCTCAGGGTGATTCAGCTGTGGAACTCCCTCTGCTCAGAGCAAGCTTTTGACTTTCAGCACAGCAAGCAGAACCAGGAGAGCGAGGGAGAATGAGTCACACACAAGCCCTGTCTGCCTGAGGAGGAAACAGGTGAGACCTGAACAAGGCCTGAGAGCTGCTCTACCTGCTCCAGGATGCACCAAATACATGGACACATCTGAGCAGCTTCCCTCAGCGCCAGGGCTCTTGGAAAGCAGCAGAAGTGGCAGAGGACAGAGAGAGCTCTCCTTTCCCTCCTCTTCCCCAGTGCTTCACAGCCAGCCCCATCTGCACTGGCTGGACTCCTCAGGGAGCCAGGCTGGCAGGAAGCATATCATGGATAGAATTAATCCCTGACATCCAGGGCTGTTCCTCCAGGGACACTGTCCACAGCCACAGGACTCACTATGTTAGCCTGTCCTGCAGCAGCTGCATGGCTCACTGCAGCTGGAGGCTGCCTCATGCTGCACTCAGCTGCCCCTGCAGCAGCAGCTCTGCTGTGCCTTTGGCAGCAGATGCTCAGTGGATGTGCACTGGCAATCCTGGGGTTTATGCACACTGACCCTGCTTTGCTGCTGCAGCCACGTGCCCTGCAGAACACACAGCTGTGACATTCAAAGGCAGAGGGGGGCACTGGCCCCACACATCCCAAGAGGCAGGGGCTCCTGGGAGACCTTTGTCCCCAGCAGCACAGCTCTCAGAAAGCCTGGGCTGCTGCTCATACACACCTGAAGCAGGAAAAAGCCTCCTCCCACTGCTGTCGCTGCCAGCTTTCCAACCTTCTGGAAGACGAATCCAGTGCACCTACAAATCAAGCAGGATGCAGTCAGGAGAGTGAAACACCACACACACTGCTCATTATGCTTCCCACAGGCAAGGCTGCCTCTGGCAGGAGCTACCCAAGACTGGAGACACCCTGACAAACAGCAGAAGAAACCCATGTGCAACCAGAGAGATGGATTTGAACCCAGCCAATATTGATGCTTTATAGCTTTTCACTTTGTGCTGTCACATTCCAGCCTTTTTCAATTTGATTCTTATCTCTTCAACCTCATCCTTCTCCCAAAAGAGTAACCAGAAACCTGTGATTTCACCAAAACCAACAAGTGATTTTAGGTTTTGATGTTTTTTTTTTAAATTGGTATCATCTCTGAGGGGAAATAAGGGAAGATATGTGCTGCTCCATGATAGAGCATGGGGAGCAAATCACAACCCTCCTTCTTACTTATTAGTAAAGTAAGCAGTAAACAATTACTTATTTTATCTTTTCATTTCTCAGAAGAGAAAAACAATGGAACAAGCACACAGCAGTGATCTAAGGCTATAGTGGTCTCCAAAATGGGTTACCTGCTTTCAACATGAAAAACACTCCTGCAGCCACCAGAACTGCAGCCAGCACCACCCCATTGCTCAGTCATGCAGCCACGGGCTGGTGTGCCACCCAAACCACAATTTCCTTGGAACACAGTTTCCTTATGAGCATTGCAAACAACACTTTACCCTGCCTTTACCCACTTCTGAATACACTCAGTGAAGGTACAAGAGAGATGTGGCCAGGCCACACTTCTATGAGAAAACAAAGCTCTGTCATACATTGTGAAATAATTCCCTGTTGCCAGGTGAAGACCAGGGGCATGGTAAGAGGCAAAGTAGTGATTACACAAAATTTTCAACTCAAACGATGCTGTGAGAATGAAGCTGCAAGTAGAGCCACACTCAGTCCCAGCTACAACTGACAGGAAACCCCAGGAACTGCGAGCCCTGGAGGTTTTTAATGCAAATGCCTGAAGCACATCCACCTCCAGTGTAGAAGGCATCCTTTTTCAAGGGTTGATATCTGCCTGTCCTAATTCAACAGCACCACTTTTTGTCAGAAGTTAAAAATAATTACAGACTGGTGCAATTTTCTTCCCTTCGAGACAGTCTCAGTTCTTCAAGTTACAGACAGCACTGAAGACACCCCAGAGCTCAGCAGCCCATGCCAGGGGACAGCAGGCTGAGCACCCGCCTTCTCGGAATGACTGCCACATGACCACCCAGCAGCTGTCAGCGTGACCGCAAACAGCCAGCCGAGGCTGCCGTGAGCAGCAGAGCAACCGCGGCACATCTTACCATCCCGTGACCCCTCCGATCACCAGCTGCGTGGCCACATTGTACTTCTCAGCGCTCGACCCCGAGCTGGGGGCGAAGATCTTGCGCCACCAGGGCCGGTTCTTGGTGTACTCCGCCAGGTCCAGCACGCTGAATGTGTCGTCCTTCGCACCTGCAGGCACCTGGAGAGGCTCAGTGCTGGGACTACGGCACCACAGCCCCCTGCAGCTGCCCGCTGCCTCCCCAGGGGCACAGCAGCCCTGCCCAGACACGCAGCTCACGGGGACTGGCACTCCCCCGGTCTCTGGGAATTCCCAGATCCCTCAGCCCCCTCCCAGGGCCTCCGGGACCCCGTGCCCGGGTCCCCTCACCCCCTCGGGGACGCCCCTCGCAGAGCGGCCGGGGCTGAGGGCCCGTGCCCGGAGCCGCCCCCTCGGGCCCTCAAGCGGGGCCAGACCCCGGCGGCCGCTGCCGCGCGGTGCAAAGGGAACGACACCGCGATCTGCAGCGGGGAGGCCGAGCTGGGGCGGCCGGGCACCCGCTGCCAGGGGAGAGGGGTGGGGGGACCCGCGCCCCGAGCCATCCCCGGCCAGCCCAGCCCGGCCCGGCCCGGCCCGGCCCGGCCCACCTCCGCCCGGCACCGCCATGACGCCGCCCCGCTCCGCGCAGGCGCGGGCACGGTGTGCGCGTCACCGGGAGCGCGCGACAGCGGGACAGGGATGAGGGGAGAGAGGGATGAGGGATGAGGGATGAGGGATGAGGGATGAGGGATGAGGGATGAGGGATGAGGGATGAGGGATGAGGGGAGAGAGGGATGAGGAGAGAGAGGGATGAGGGGAACCCTGGGAGACGGGCGGGACAGGGGCGGAGAGATGGGCACACACGGGGAGAGGGGCGGGGACGGGCAGAGGGGGAGAGAGGAGGGCGCGGGGAATCAATCACGGAATGACCGGGTTGGAAGAGACTGCAGGATCATCGAGTCCAGCCCTTGCCCCAGCACCTCAACTAAACCATGGCACCAGTGCCACATGCAGTCTATTGTAAACACATCCAGGGATGGTGCCTCCACCACCTCCCCGAGCAGACCATTCCAGTATTTTATCCCCCTTTCTGTAAAAAAAAAACTTTTCCTAATATCCAACCTACGGCGCAGCTTGAGACTGTGCTTTTTGTCAGTTGGTGCCTGGGAGAGGAGCGGGAAGGAAGAACGAGGAGCCGGAGGGGAAAGGGGCGCAAGGGGAGAGGGGCAGGAGGGAAGAAGAATCCCAAGGGAGAGGGGCACAGGAGAGGAGCGGGAGCGCGCGTGGGGCAGCGCGGCCGGGGCCGTGCCCGTCCCTGGGCTGTGCCGCAGCCGTGCCCTCGGTGCTCCCCTCGGGAAGGGGTTTGTGCTGTGCCCTCGGTGCTCCCCTCGGGAAGGGCTTTGTGCTGTGCCCTCGGTGCTCCCCTCGGGAAGGGCTTTGTGCTGCAGCAGCATCGCCCGCCCCGGAGCGCTCCCCTCGGCCCCGGTGTCCCCGGGATCATCGGTGCTTCCTCCTGACCTGCCCGGGTGTGCGGCAGCAGCGCTGCACCAGCGGCATCCAGGGTGGGGACAAAGCGGTTCCTAAAGCCTGTGGTGGTTTGCTTCCTCTGACATGGGAGATTTTGCTTTTTGCCGTTTGCTAAAAGGACCCCAAGCCCACCAGCACTGCGGATAGCTGAGCACCCGGGCACAGGAGCTCAGGTGTGCTGGAAGCAGCATGGGGGTCCTGCTGCAGTGCATTCAGCCAGCACACCCAGCTGTGGCCTCTTGTGCCTCTGCCCCGGAGCTGATTTGGGCAGTCTGGACATGCTGCCTGGTAGGAACACATCTTACAGTTTCCCCTGAAATAATGACACCTCTAATTTCTGGGCCATTACTCACTTGAGCTCCTGTAGAACAAATGCCACCTACTTCCCAGCTGGGGATGCAACTGCCAAGGGTGTAGCAAAGATGGAAATCCTGAGACACAAGAAAAAAGAAATTCTCACGGAGAGATTGTGACAGAGGAAGGAGACTTGACCCTCATTTTGGGTTAATGGAAAGCAGTGTGTGAGTGGGAGCAGGAGCACAGGCCGCGTGGGACGAGTAGTGGAACAAACACTCTTCTAGGAACTTAATAGACTTCTAGGAACTAACAGCAGCACTTATCTGCACTGGTCAGGATGTCCCACTAGTAAACATCCCAGCACCTCGTTGCCCCTTGCACGTAGGTTGGGACGTGTTGGGAACTGCAGCAATAGCCCACGTGTTTCCTGCACTGTCCTGAACAGGAGGAACTGGCTGGAGCAACGTGTGTATTCAGAGACCAAAGTGATGGAGCAGCACTTCCCTGGGCATGGAAGGAAAAGATGTGGCTGGGGAAGGGATGGCTGGAGGCAAGTTGGCCTCTAGAAATCCAGATGGCACTGGGGTCTCCTGCCTGTCTGGTACGTGACATCCCTGTGCAGCACGTGTCCCTGGTTTTGTCTCCCCTGCCCTGAGCAAAGGGATGCCCTCATGCTCTGGGGCCAGGCAGGTCTCCTTTGGTACCTCCAGCTGTGGGTTCTCCTGTACACATGATGCCAGGGGCATCTGATGGCCTGGGCCAAGGAGGAGCTGGGCTCCCTCTGGATGTCCAGTTGTCCTTGGCCTGATTTGCTCCACACTGGCTCTCGTGTGCCTGCACAAAGCTGCCCCTGTGTGCAGCTGAGGCCAGGATCTGGACCCCCTCCCCAAGTTACTTCCAGTTTTCACACCTGGATTCCCTTTCCCACAGCCCTTGAGTATCTTGATAATATTTTCTTTCTGGCCCCCTGGGTCAGACCTTGTCTCTCAGGTTTACTCTTATTTCTCTGCACCTGGAGCTGCCTCCCAGCAGCTGAAAATGGTTAATTCAGCACTTACCAGTGCCACAACCATTGATTTCCAGGTGAGTCTCACAGCACCAGGAGATTCCCAGATGGGATGACTAAAATAAAGTCACATCCATAGCAGGGGACACTGGAAGCACAGCCCAGATCTCTCATATTTCTACCAGAAAACTCTCTTCCCTCCAGTATTGAGTACTCTTCTGCTTCACTGCAGCAGGGCAGGATGCAAAGCACCCTGGGGTATCCCCAAATGTGACTCACCACTGGCTTTGCCCCAAAATACTTGCTGGAAAAAGTGAGGTGAGTGGTTGCTCACAAAGAAAAGGAGCCCCAGGCTAGGTGTGGAGACAGCTGTGGGTGTACAAGCTGGAGGAAATGTTTCTCACACACTCTTTGCCTCCCCAGCAGCAAGGTGGGTGATGGTGGGGGAATCAATTTCTTCCCTGTGCTGAGGATTCCTGTCAGAGACCCCCAAAAGCCCATCCCTCCTCTGTCCCCACTGTGTCCCTCTGTTTCAAAATTACCAAGACCTGTCACATGGATGCTTCTGCACGCACTGGGTCTGTCACCAAAGGGGTCACTGCCCCTGTTGCACTCCTGCTGCTCTGTGCCATGATTTATGGGACATTTCCCCACTTCACTCATCCAGGGGATGCTGGGACCATGCAGGGCGTTCCTCCTCATCTTCCTGCCTTCGTGAGCCGAGGGACAACCTCATGGCAGTGTGTGTGCCTGAGCACACGTGTGTGCATTGATGAAGGGAGGGGGATTTCATGGGCTTTTAAAAAGAGAGACTGAAAATTTGTGAGTAAAATGAAAGAAATCTGCAAAAATATTTCAGTGCATCTTCTCTGAGCTCTACTGCAGGACCCTGGGAAAAGAGGAGTAGCTGGTGGGAAGGGAACTCCAGGGATCATCCCAACCCACTCCCTCCCATGTGGCTTGAGGCAAGGTTGTGTGGCCAAACCATCACTGTTTGGGGTTCAGACATCCCAGAGACTGGGATAAGTCACTTGTGTACATCTGCATCCCTGGCAACCCATCCTCCTTCTCTTCAGAGGTGACAGAGAAGGTGAGACCAGGCAAAGACCACACCTAAATCCTGCTGCCTCTGCAACCTTCCCTTTCCTCATCTTGCTCCCAGACAGGAGCCAGGACACTGAGCCAGCTGGGTCCTGCAGCGGAACTTGCCGCTGGGCTTGCCCTCCCTTTCCTTTTGTTTTTTCCTCTCCTCCTGCCACTGCCAGAGGAAAAGCAGGAAAGTCCATCATTCACATGCTGCTCTTTGCACAAACCTGACAAGCTATTCCCCTCCTGACATCTTTGAGAAACTCTTCAGTGCTCCGAGTGAGTCTGTGGGTACTGGCTTTAAATCATCATCTCCGGTGGATTACAACAGCTGGCTGAGAAGATAAAGGCTTTTCCCTCCTCTTTCCTTTCTCATTCCTTCCTTTTCACTTCTCCTGAAGTCAGAGAAGTTCCCAGCCAGGAGGCATGGTGCTGGTGGGAGCCCTGTGCAGCCTCCTGCTGCTCTGCCTGGTTGAGGAGGGAGTCAGCAAAGTGAGAAGATACTACATTGCTGCAGTGGAAACCTCCTGGGACTACACACACAGCGACCTGCTGTCCGTGCTGCAGGCACCTGCAGGGTAAAGCTCTTCCTTTTGCCATTCTAGAACCCTGCCCTGGTTGTTCTGCCACCCTGGCATGTGGCACTGTGGGCTTGACTCCAGGCAGGCAGGTACATGGGGGCAGCCTGGCAAGGTGGGTGCACTGAGCTGCTGGTACAGCTGGGGAGGGCTGGTGTGATGGGGAATCACTAAGTGCCACCCCTGATGAGGGACAAGTGGAATTGAGAGAGAGGGAAAGATGCATACCTGCTCTGCATCACTGTTCTGCACTGTTTTATCTTAATGCCATTTGCCTATTAGCCTTTAAAGCTAGGAGCCACAAGCTGATTTTCCACCTGTGCTTTCTTTTCTGCTCTGCATCCTGGGGGCTTTGGGGAAGTGTGAGGGGAGACAGACTCCCTGGGCACTGCAGAGGAAGGTTGGCTGTGCCCCCCTGACATAACTGAGCAGCAAAGGCTTTCCACTGGGTCTGCCCCTGGTAAAATCCAGCTTTAGTTATTTTTATCTTTGTGTACATTACATTGCTGGGGCTGAATTTTTTTCTTTAAGGAAATTAAAATAATTTGTAATGTTTGGGCAAAGAATGGTATTCATGCACAGTGGCAAGAAGGAGGAAGGCATGGTGGGTTTGCCTGGGTACTTTGAAGTAGGAAGGAAAAATGGGAATTGCATTGCTCAGGCATCAGGATGGTGTTGTCTTAATTCAGAGTTGGCTTGGACATGCATGCTTGTGAATGATCTGAGCTCAGCAAGGAGAATGGACCTGGATGGCTACACCCCCTGTGGAGCAAGATGTGCCTGTTCCCTCTGCCCTGTTTCCATATCCCCTTCCCCAGACTCTCTGCTGAGGTGGTAGCAGCCCATGACCCCATCTCAGACCCACAGTGGCCTGAGCAGTGGGGAGCTGTGGTCAGGCACTGGCAGCCAGGCTCTAGGGATGACCCAGGTCAGACTGACTAGGTGCTGTAGTCACTGTGTCCCAGTTATGTTGGTTTTTCCCCCTTTTGATTACTTCAGTAGGAAAATTGCATCCAGCACCCCCCTTTTACTAATCCCCCTGCCCTGCTTTCACTGTGTTGCCCTCAGATCCATTAGGCTATGGTAGAGATGATGACTTCACTCACACCATTAATTCAGGCCAGTGGCTTTCCATTTCAGCACTGACTTTATGATGCACTCAGGCACTGTTTCTGACCCTGGAGTGACTCAGGGACCTGATCCTGCCTGGGGATGAGTGGGGCATTGGCAGGCAGTGTGAGGTCACTTGTCCGCCTCTAAAATGGGGGAAGATAACATTGGCTGTCTCAGAGTGGCTTGCTGGTGTGCTCCAGCCTGGAGAGGCAGAGAATTCCTGGGCAGTGCAGCTCCTGGGGCAGCTCAGACGGGAGCCAGGGTTTGTTTGTGGTGGCTGTTCCCAGCTGAATGATGGTTCCTTTTCCCTGGCCCTGCAACCTCAGCTCAGATCCCTGCAACAGAGAGGGGAAAATAGCCAGGCTGGATATAAGGGGCCTACAGGAGTGAGCCAGGAAAGCATGGCAGAGCTGCCCCTGGAGCTGGGCTGTCTCTGGGCTCTGTGTGTTTTCTCTCCACACATCCTCCCTCAGCATACCAGCATCTCCAGGCAGGACCTCCAAACCTCTTCTATGAATCCAGGGGTTTATCTGGCATGTTTATAGAAAGCTCTATCAAATTAATGGGCTACAACACACCAGGCCAGAGCAGCTCACACCTTCCCCATGATTTCAGTTTCTCTTCCTCCCAAACACAACCCCACCAGCAGGGTCAGAGCCAGGACCAGCACATCCTGCAATGGCCCCAGGGATCTCAGCTTGGACATGGAGCTGGTGGACACGTAGCAGCAGCCCATGTCTGCGTGTTTTGGCCATGCAGGATGTCTCCCAGCTCCAAGAGATGAGCAGATAGTGTGGCTAACAATGCTGATCCAAGGTGCCAGAAACTTATCGGCCTGCCTCAGCTTCAGCTGCCATTGGGGAAGGAAGTTCACTGGGACCCCAAGTACAGAGGACTGGCCAGAAGAACTTTGATCAGACATCCCTGGGCTGAACTCTGCCTGCTTGTCTCCTGTGGGCTCTGCTCTGCCAGCACTGGGACCCAGCACTAAGCCTTGTTGTCACTGAGTCCCCTCCCAGCCATGCCCCTGCATGCCAGCAAAATCCCCCTGGCTCCAGAGGATTTCTGCCTTGTTTACTGCAATTAACAGGACCCATTATATCTTAGGGCTGCATTCTCAAATTTGTGCTTTCTGTGAGCTAGAGATTAAGGCACAACTTCCTGAGAGTGGACAGCTGAGTGCCAGCAACCCTACAGCTCAGCTAACTCCCAGTGTGGGGACACGCTGGAGAGCAAAGCTGGGGCACTGCCATCAAGCCAGGAATGATAAAAGTTCATGGGAAAAGCCAGCTGAATGCAGTGGCTCACTGGGGCCCTGCCTGCTGGGGGCTTCCTGCCAGCCTGGATGTGGGTTATAGGAGCTGGGTGCCTGTGGGGTTATAGGAGCTGGGTGCCTGTGGGGTTATAGGAGCTGGGTGCCTGTGGGGTTATAGGAGCTGGGTGCCTGTGGGGTTATAGGAGCTGGGTGCCTGTGGGGTTATAGGAGCTGGGTGCCTGTGGGGTTATAGGAGCTGAGGAGAGTGGACCCTGCTCTCCCCACAGCACCCTCCAGCTGCAGGTGGCTTCCAGCCAGTGCTGTGGGGGTGAGTGTGCACTGCCTTTCCTAAATTTGAGTCACTCTGTCTCCTTCCTCTTCCGCTTGGGGAAGAGTCGCAAAAGGAATCGCTGCTGGAATGAAGGCTTAGTCAGAACAGGACAACAGCCTTCACTGCTTCTTACGTGGGGAGAAAATACCACCTGGCTTTTCTTCCAAGCAAAACAAGGCTGGAAAAGTCTGTCTGGTTACTGGAAATGGTCTTAGTTGTGGGGCTGATAAGTCAGCCTCTGAAATCCTTGAAGAAATTCGTGCCTTTGTTATGCTGATAAATGTGCTGGATTCCTACTGGAAAATGAATTTATTAAGCTTCTTACAGACAGAAAGTGGCCAGCAGAGATAAGTGGGGTGTGAAATACATTCGAGGCTCCTTTATCTTCCTGCTGTGAAGTGCAAATCCCATTTTGGGCAGAAAAGAAACAAATGTGGGGACATTGCTAAGACACAAAGCAAACTGCCACTACCTGCCAGCAGCAACAGTCTCTTTCCTGGGGGGAGGCTGGGGAGGATGTGAGTTACAGGTGATGTGATCTGTTTGCCACACCTGAAGGTGCTGGGGTTGGGGTGAGGGTGACTGCAGGGCAGAGGTCACCATGGCACTGCCAG
This sequence comes from Cettia cetti, assembly GCA_013401135.1. Taxonomy (NCBI): domain Eukaryota; kingdom Metazoa; phylum Chordata; class Aves; order Passeriformes; family Sylviidae; genus Cettia; species Cettia cetti. Next base: position 21,422 of record VZUI01050164.1, read on the forward strand.
TGCTCTGTGTCTCTGCTGCCAAGGAAACACGAAGCTGGACAAGGCATGAGGCAGGAGACTGGCAGCAATGCCTGCTGCTGTGCCCTGTCCCAGCTACATCTGGGTATGGCCTTGTGTCTTCCATCATGACTAACACCACAACACTAATCACTGCCCTGTCATCTGTATGCTGAGCAAAACATTTCCAACCATACCTGGGAGCTGTCAGGAAATCCAAAGGACACAGCAGGGTGAGCAATCCCTGAGGCTCCAGCAAGCAAGCTGGTGGGTAGGGAGGGAAGAGGATGGCTGTTTCCCATGCATGGATGGGTCTGTGCAATCAGCCTTGGCTTTTCCTTCCTCCTGCAGCGTTTTGGGGCATGGGGGCCCACGTCCCCCCCCAGCTGGTGTCCCTCCCCGGTACAGGAAGGCTGTTTTTGTGGAGTACCCTGATGGCTCATTCACACAGCCCAAGCTCAAGCCAGCGTGGATGGGTAAGAAGCACCTGCAGTGTGGGGAACTCCAGCAATACCTGACAGCCACCAAACTCATCCTGGGGTGGCTGCTGGCTGCTCTTCAGCCAGGAGAAGGAAAGCACCTGGGTGGATCCCAGTGTGGCAGAGCTCCTGGGGGTGCAGAGAGCCTTGCTGGAACTGATGCACTTGATGCTGCCATGCTGCATGAGGGACAATCATGAGGGCTTGTGGAAAGTCAGGACCCTTTGGGGCTTCTGGCAGGGTGTAAGCTGCCTGACCCCAGCTGCCTGACCTTATTGTCTTATCCCCTTCAGGTCTTCTAGGCCCCACCATCCGAGCAGAAGTCTATGACACAGTGGTCATCACGTTTAAAAACCTGGCCTCCCGTCCCTACAGCCTCCATGCTGTTGGTGTGTCCTACTGGAAGGCATCAGAAGGTGAGCTGGGCAACATCAGGTGCTGCAAGTCCTTGTGTAGCTCCTCCTGCTCTGCCACCTGTCTGCCAGGTGTGCATCCCTCCCTCACCCTGCTGTTCATGTCCCTCTGTGAGGACAGATGGTGACAGAGATGGCCTAGCCTGGGGGAGCAACATGACCATGCCCAGTTCATAAATGAGCTGAGCAAACAGTGCAGAGCAAACCTGTGTCAGTCATAGAGGTAATACACAGGTTAAACCTAAGGTTGGATGCTTAGGGCAGGACAGACTGCTGTCCTCAGGGCAGGTGGTGGGTGCACAGCCCAAAATGTGAGTCTGGCACTGCCCTGAGACCTGGCACTGCCCGTGGGACTCACTCCCCTGGGGTGGAGCAAGGGCATTTCTGCAGCCACAGTGTGCTGGGGATGAACCTTCAGTGACATCTGACCATTTCTTTGGTTTTAGGAGCAGGGTATGAGGATGAGACCAGCCAGCCAGAGAAGGAGGGGGACAGGGTGGATCCTGGGAAGACACACACATATGTCTGGGAAATCCAGGAAAACCAGGGCCCAACAGATGATGACTCCACGTGCCTGACCCACTCCTACTCCTCCAACACCAACAGTGTGAAGGACATCAACTCTGGCTTGATTGGAGCCCTGCTTGTGTGCCGACCTGGTAAGGACAACACAGGGTGGGGACAGGCCACATGCAACCATTAAGTGAAAAGCAGAATAATCACAGATGCCTTCCTGAGGCTGAGCATGGCAATGGAGTCAGTGAGCTGTGCTCAGTGGAACTGCTCCTGGGGTTCACTCTTGAAATCCTGATGGCCAAAGGTACAAGAAGATGTGACTGGAGTAAGATCTGTCATCCCTGGCTGAGACATATCCTGGAGGTAGTTGTCCATTCCCCTCTATAGTCACTGGAGATGACTGGGCACTGTCTGCAGGCTCCAGTGACTCAGGAGGAGCAGTTTCTCCACTGAGGAAAGCTCTAAGAGGAGGCAGTACAAATTGACCTTTTGATGCCTTCTGGGGGCAGCTGCCTCTCAACCATGGACTTTTGGGGACTGCAAGACTGGAAGCAGGGCTGTTGCAATTGTGAGACATGACAAAAGCAAACCACAGCCTGGCCTTGGTTTACCAGTTCTTGAAGAGCACAAGGAATTCTCTGGGTGGTGCTTGCTGACCTGTAAAGAAATCCATCTCATTGCATCTTGCAGGGACCCTGGCCAGTGATGGGAATGAGAGCCAGCAAAAAGAGTTTGTGCTGCTCTTCGCAGTGTTTGATGAAGGTAATTACTGACTGACTGGTGACAGGCCCTGCATTCAGCCAGCTCTGGGGCATTTGCTTTGCCATGTGTGGGCACAGCTTCTCAGCACCCACACCCCCTCCCAAGGGTTTAAGCCTGTACAGCCTCCCCAGGCAGTGTGCTCCTGGTGCAGTATTGCTCCTCCTTCTCTTCCCCAGGTGCAGAGAGCTTGCAGGCCCCCCAGGCAGTGTGCTCCTGGTGCAGTATTGCTCCTCCTTCTCTTCCCCAGGTGCAGGGAGCTTGCAGCCCCCCCAGGCAGTGTGCTCCTGGTGCAGTATTGCTCCTCCCTCTCTTCCCCAGGTGCAGGGGGCTTGCAGCCCCCCCAGCTCTGCCATCCCATGCCCTGGCCTTGTTCCCATCACACAGGCTAAGAGGGGAGTCATTCCCTGTCACGTGTAGTGGTCACTCCCTCACCCATGCAGAGCCATGGCCAGATGTGCTGTGGGTTTCCACACATCCAACCTCCCTGAGAAGGTTTATTTTGCTTTGGAATGCTCTCAAATGAAAGCTGACTGCACCTCCTCTCTCCACAGGGAAAAGCTGGTACTCTGAGCAGGGTTCCTCAGCAGCTGCTCAGCCCCAGGCTCACCACAGGACAGAGCTGCACACCATCAATGGCTACATCAATGGCTCACTGCCTGGTGAGTCCTGCTGGGACAGGGACAGGGGTGGGGGCCCTGGGAGCTGCTAGGAGCAGGGGTGAAGCCAGGTCTGTAAGCTTGAGGTAGTTTGGGAAAGGATGTAAGAAAAGAGATCAAGAGGAGTTTCCAGGTGATGGATCTGTTAGGCTGTGTTCACGTCAGAGAGGGTCTTACATTTCAGCTCCTTGACCTGCCTTTCCCATTTACAGCAGGGCAGGAGCTGTTTCCAGCTGTCTGTGTTCCCAAGTGCAGCTGACTTCCTTGGAGGTCTCCAAGAATAAAGCTGGTAGCAGAGTTTTATCTTTTGTAGCCCTGTGAACAAGGCTGGAGATAGCATTTTAGGATTTTGGGAATAGAACCAAGTAATCATTTAGGCTGGAAAAGATCCTTAAGATCAAGTTCAATGGTAAACTTAAAACTGCCAAGTCTACCACTAAACCATGTCCCTGAGTGCCACATATACAAATCTTTTAAATACCTGGGCAGCCTGTTCCAGTGTTTGACAACCCTTTCAGTGAAGAAATTTTCCCCAATATCTAACATAAACTTCCCTGGTGCAGTTAGAGTGATAAGGTCTTCTTGCAGACTCCTCTTCTTCAGAAGAGCAAAAGAAAAGGCTGGGTTTGATCTCAGCGAACATCAGAGTTGCTGTTTTCTGGTGTTCTCCCAGGAAAAGATCCAGAGCTGCCTGAGAGTGAGGAATCTTCAAGGGAAACACTGTCAGGAGAGTCATTATCACCAGCAGCTTTGGTGAACCACATCCTAAAACCTCCCACTTGGGTCTGACCATTCTCCAGTAAAATGGCAGAAGCAAAGCTCCCCCAAATTCTAAATTCCCTGTCCTGATAAGTTCATAAAACGTAAAAGCTGAGGAAACCTCATGGTCAACCAGTGTGTCTACACAGTGGGTTTTCCCTGGAGAAGTTATCCACCTCCACTCAGCATCCCCCTCCCTGGATGCAGGACCTGGCCTGAGAGGTGTCTGATGGAGAGCTGGAAATGGAGAGCTGAGGGCCTCAGGATGGAACCTCCACCCAGTTTCCTTCCAGGCCCTTGGATCTGTTCCAGTCACCTCTGCACTCTGCCAAAGGCAAGCACTTGATGTTGTATTTGACTTTGTTTGGCCTGAGCTTCCAGGAACTTGTTATTCACTTCCCTGCTAGATTACAGAACCCTTCAGCACACATCAGTTTCTCCCCAGGAAAGCGTTTTTACAAAGCAGTCAAGTTCTTTCCCATTTCCTAAGCACACTGAGCTCTTTGAGTGTCTCTGAGGAAGGAATTTTCTCCAGCACTCAGATAATCCTGGTGACCCCTCTCTGCCCTTTGTGGTATTTCAGTTACTGCTGGGGACGTGCAGGAGCCCTGCTCCAGGTGCAATGTTTAGCATCAGGCTTGTGATCAAAGGACTCTCCTGTCCAATTTCCCCATGTATAGAGTCAAGGAGCACATCTCTTCCTTTTGCCACTGCATCCCACTGTGAGCTCCTAGCAGCAACCCTCCCAAAGTCCCCCAGTCTGTAAATCTAGTCTTATCTCAGGGGGATGATGTGTGCCCTTGTTTTGCTCAGACCACATTCATGTGTGATTTCTCCAGCTTGAAGCCAGCACAGGAGCAGGGGACTCTATCAGCTTGTGTCAGACTCTGAATCTATGGCACCAAGAGTGGGGACAAGGGCTGGACACAGTGCTGACTCCTGGGTGCTTTCCTTGTGTCCTGGCAGGTCTCACACTGTGCCTCAAGAAGAAGGTCCACTGGCATGTGATCGGGTTGGGCTCTGGGCCAGAAGTCCACTCCATCTTCTTTGAAGGCCACACATTCCTGGTGAGAAGCCACCGTCTCAGCAGCCTAGAAATCTCCCCTGCCACATATCTCACAGCCCAGACCATGCCAGGAACAGCTGGCTGGTTTCGGATGTTCTGCCAGATTCTGTCCCATCAGCAAGGTAACCTTATTTTCCAAGAGCTCGGGGGAAAAGCAGTTCAGGGGATGGCCTGAAGGGGATGTTTCAGGGTTCTGTGTGGTGCTGCAGCTCCAAGGCCCCTCCTGCTCCCCAGTGCTACATCCACCTGCAGTCTGACCATGGCATGGCTTGGTCCATGTTGGCCCATTTGATGGGAACAGTGGTGGAGAAGGTTTCTCCCAGGCAGGGCTGGGTGAGTGCCTGCCTGTGTTGGCACATCAATGTGACCCTCCTGCCTGGCTTGTCTGAACCCAGCTGGCATGGAGGCCTTTGTGAAGGTGGAGGAGTGTCCTGAGGAACGCCTGCTGAAGACAGGGAAGCTGTTAAACGAGCCAGAGGACCTGGATTACCCTGAGGAAGATGAGGAAACTTATCATGTGATCCAAGTGCGCTCCTTTGCCAAAGACAAGCCCATGACCTGGACTTACTACATTGCAGCTGAGGAGCTGGACTGGGACTATGCCCCTGTGAAGCCAGTGTCTCTGGACAGGTGAGAGTGGGCGTTTCTGCTCATGAGGCTGCTCCTCAAGGCAGCCCTGCCAGCTCTTCCCTTTTTTCCCCAGAAATTACTTTTCATTCTGCCCAACTTGGACAGTTTTTTTCTTCTTTATCAACACTAACAATATGGATGCAGGACAAGAATGGTCTTGGGGAGGCCATGGGAAGGCAGGAGCTGTCTTTGCTCCATTTTACCAAATGCCCTGCAGAGACATTTGTCTCCAGAGCATTTATCTCTCTGTCACCAAGGCCTCTGGAATCAGCAGACAACAACTCCTGGTGACCTCCTCAGCCATCTGCCAGGTCCTTGGACGATGGAAGGTCTTGCTCTGTTTCTGGCAGTGTCCTGCATGTGGCCACTTGCTCTTTCTCTGCCTTTGCCTGCAGAAACATGGCAAGCCTGTACCTGGAGCCTGGCCCACAGCGGATCGGTTCCAAGTATAAGAAAGTGGTGTTTGTGGAGTATGAGGATGGAACCTTCCGGAAGCGCAAGGTGTCCAGCCATCAGGAGAAGGGAATTCTGGGGCCTGTCATCAAGGGGGAGGTGGGAGATCAGTTTAAGGTAAGAGAAATGCAGCTTTCCACTGTGGAAACTCCAGAGCTTGATGCTGTCCCCACTGACAGCTTTTGGTTTGTGGCTAAGGTCTGATTTAAGTCGTACAGGTGCTCTCTCCTGTCTGGCAATGTTCAAATTCACTGGAAAGGCAGATGTTACTGGTAGCTTAAGGTAAATACTCTCAGTGAGATGCACAGGATATGGCCCAGTCCCTCTGATTTGACTTTGTTGCAGGTGTCTTAGGAACTGTGTGAGTTAATGCATGACACAGGACAGACACATCCAGCACCTTCCTCTGAGGCAGGAGTGTCCTCTCATCCTCTGCTCTTCTCCATCTGTTTGCTGTTACCTCACTGCACTGGAGACTGTCACTTTTTTCTCCCAAAGTGCCTCTCCTGACCACTTGACTTGTTTGCAGCTGGGAGGAATGGGATGGTTTTTCAGCAGCTTCAGATTTCTGCTCACTCCCAGGGTTCCCTGTGCAGTTGTGGGCATGTGACAGAGCTGTTTAGAGAAATAAAGGAAGGCTTCATGCAGTGAAGTGGGGAGCACTTTAAAGCTCTTGACTGCTGTGCATAGTTAATATCCTGGTCCTCTGAGGCTTGGATTGATGGAACTCTTCTGACTCATATGTAAAGTAAGACTAAGGACAGCAACTTTCTCTTTAATAAATCTGATATTTTCATGCCCTCCTTAAAACAGACACTCCCAGAACAACAGACAATATACAGTTCCATTCCAGAGAAATTATGGTTTCTTGTATTCTGACTTTGTGGTCCCAGACTTGTCTGGGTCCCTCCTGTTGATCACTGGCAGGTAGCCAACCCCAGGGCACTGCTGTGGGGTGTTTCCCTCTCTGCAAGGACACTGAGAGCAGCTTCAAGGGCTTACAGGGATCAGAAACCACCAAACATTCCTGCTGCCTGTCCTCATTTCAGATCGTGTTCAGGAATCTGGCCAGCAGACCCTACAACATCTACCCTCACGGCCTCACCAGCGTCAGGCCCTACTATGCCAGGAGACCCTCACAAGGTAAGGCAGGCCATGGCAGCCTGGGATATCACCTGGCCACTGCCATTTTTCTGGGCCAGGAGAGTTTCTTAAAGCTTGTAGTAACATTGGTTGTCCATCCATCCAAGCACTTAAACTCTACAATCCCAGGGATTATGATGATTCTAGGTTCATGTTCCAAATTTTGCCATGTAACCCTGTCTCTAGGAGAGCTTCAATGATGAGGGGAGAAGGGGCATTCTCAGCCAGGGAGCTGGGACCATGTTAATTGGGCCATCCTGGAGGCCTCCACTTTCTGACGAGGCAGGAACCATCCTGGTGATCCTGCCTGTATTTGCAGTTTGTTTACAGCCTTCATTCCCTGGGCTTCCTCTGACCTGCATTTGTGTAGGGGTTCACTGTGATTTAGACTCTCCCTCTTGCAGCTTTGTAGTTTTTGCTCTGGGGTTGGGTTTTTTTTCCAGGTTTCATCCCCAGAACTGCTTTCACCCCTTGTTATTGTGCTCCCAGGACCATGCCTTGTGCAAGGCCATCCCACATCCCACCAGGATCTTGGGATGGGCGTGGATGGTTCCCTCTGCAGCTTGTGTGGTCAGGAGACCTTTCTGAGCCCTTTTAAAAAGTAGGATCACCCCTTGCAGGAGCAGCCCAGACATAACTGCTCTGCTCTTGGGTTGTGTGTTGCCAGGGAAAGATGTGAAGGATATTCCTATTCCCCCTGGGCAGTCCTTCACCTACAGCTGGAGTCTCACCACTGAGGATGGCCCAACAGAGGCAGATCCTCGCTGCCTCACCCGTTTCTACTACAGCTCCATTGACCCAGTCCGAGACACAGCCTCAGGCCTCATTGGGCCCCTCCTCATCTGCTCCAAGAAGTCCATGGATCAGAGGGGAAATCAGGTGGGTCTTTCCTTTGTTGCCTCAGCTTCTGGGCTGAAAGGATGGAATAATAATGTGGTGGGTGAAATATTTAAGTAAACCCAAATTTGTCCATCCTGTTTTCTTCAACCCTACCAGCAGTCCTAATGCCTCTGCTTTCCCCATCCTCCCTTGCATGCTCTCTTTTCCCCAAATATCCACCCTAACCCCTGGGAAATAGCAGTAAACTTCTCCATGCACCCAGGCTGAGACCTGACAGCTACACTGGGCACCAGGGGTGCTCTGATCAGACCAGGAATTATTTCTTCCCTCTCTTTTCCAGATAATGTCAGACAACATGAAGTTGGTGCTGTTTTCAGTCTTTGATGAGAATCACAGCTGGTACCTGGAGGAGAACATCAAGAGGTTCTGCTCTGATGCAGCCCATGTGGATTCCCAGGACCCCCAGTTTTATGCCTCCAACGTGATGCACAGTGAGTACTCAGCCAGGGGCTCCCTGCAAAGCCCCTGCAGACACAGGCTCATCCCTGCCCCAGGGAAGGAGCAGGGGATCCACGGCAACTCAGCAGCCATGGGGAGAATTTGGTCTTGAAATGTTTCACCCCTGCCCTCTTCCAGCTATTAATGGCTTTGTATTTGACAACCTCCAAACAAAACTCTGCCTGAACGACGTTGTGTACTGGTATGTGCTGAGTGTTGGGGCCCAAACAGATTTCCTCTCCATCTTCTTCTCTGGAAACACCTTCAAGCGCAACATGGTCTTTGAGGATGTGCTGACTCTTTTCCCATTTTCTGGAGACACAGTCATCATGAGTTTGGAAAAGCCAGGTTAGTAGCATGGGCTCTCCTGTAAACCATGAGCAGAGATCAGTGAGCACCTCCAGCCAGTTCTCTGGTGCCCAATTCCTTTAGACAGCTCCGAGAGCAAAGGGATCCACAGCCTGCTGGAACAGCAAAGTGAGAGGCAGTGATTAAATCTTACAAAGCTTAAATCAAATTGAATTATGGTATTTTACTTAATTAGTAGGGTGTGTTAAGGTCACGCATGCTGCCAAACCAGTAAGCTGGCTGCAGTAACATGAGCCTGGTGGACATTTGCAATCTTGGCTCCAAGCTTGGAGGTCAAGGGGAGTGGCAGTGCTGTCCCTGCTGTGGGTTCAGCTGGTCGTGCCATTTATCTCCACACTTTTGCAAGGACAGAAACCACAGCTACGCAGAAGTCTGAGAAAAGATTTGCTTCAGAGTTCAGTTATATTTCCTCCCACTCAGCACTTTTTCCCTAGTGCTGGCAAAAGCAGTGCTGTCAAACCATTGCCTCATTTATAGAGAAGACACAGGATTTACCGTGTCGTTGCAACACTGATATGATGGTCATGAGCACTGCACCCTGAGCCAAGCTGTCAGGGTTTCTAGACACCTCAGGAAGCTTTCTACAGCCCAGCCAAGCCTCACATCCTCACATTGAGCTCGGATTCCTGCCTGCTGCTCAGAAGCAGAGCAGCAGCTCAGCCGGCAGCAGGTGGCAGCTCTGTCCAGCAGCTGAGCCCAGAATTCACACACCTCACCCTCTGCTGGGAGCAAACACACTGGGGATGTGAGTGAGAGGCAGCCTTTCCGTTTTTTCTCCTTCAGTGGGAGAGATGTGGTGACTGTCTTTGGGAGAGAGGTGTGTTTGACAGCACCAGGAATGTCTTTGGGGGTGGGTTATGATTACTTCTGCTGCTGGAGGCTCTGTGGGTTCTCGCTGCATTAACTGCTCTCACCAAGCTGTACTTGGGCCCTTACTGGTGTGTGTAGCTCACTGAGCTCTGCCAGGAAACAGCAGCCCTGCTGATGGTGCTTGTCAGGCTCTGATGCTGCCAGCAACACCGTGGCTCTGGCTGTAAGACACTCTAGGGACTATGAAAGCATGGAATCACTACCATGAGCCAGAGGCTGCCTGAAAATAGAGGTTGCACTAGCAAGGGAGCAGCATGGGAATGGCATCTCTTCCAATTTCCCACTGAAATGGGCTGATGATGTCCTTTTGCCCTCTCTTGAGACAGGTGTCTGGACACTGGGGTGCCTAAATCCTGATTTCAGAGACCGAGGGATGCATGCCAAGTTCACAGTCTCACAGTGCCAGTATGAGCAATACTCTGATGGGGAAGATTATGTGTATCCTGATGGGGAGGAGGTTGCCTTTGAATTACAACCCAGGGGCTTCTCTCAGAGAAAGAAGTCATGTGTGAATGAGCAACTGAACAACATCACCTCTTCCAGAAATGAGACAGAGAAGACAAGATTGTGCCTGACAGAACATGGGGCTGTCCTGAGCAACCACAGGGTTTCTGATCCCTCTTCCAATGGAACATCAACATTTTTAGGAACAATGCCAAATCCACATGATATTTCCATGTCCTCTCTGCCAGAGACAAACTATGAGCCAGTGTCCTATGAGTCCTTCCTGGATGATGAAGAATTGTCAAAAATCATCAGCCAGGATGAAGGGTTTGGAGCAATCCCACCTGGAGAACACTTGGTGAGTGTCAGTGTCCATGGTACTGTGAGCTCAGAAGAAGATCAGCAATGGCTGCACCAAGCCACAGCAGCTACAGGGGATGCTCTGGAAGGAACAAAGGTGACAAAAATCCCAGAGGTGCAGGAGAACCTGGAAGCAGAGCCTCAGAAGACAACTTCTCATGCAACAAACTTGTGGGACTCTGTTGCTTATGCTGCTGGCAAAGCCCTTCTTCAGAACAGGAGCTCAATTCACCAGAATGATCTGGAGCACAACCTGGCACTTCAAGATGTGTCTTCACAGGATAATGAGGACAAGCTGCTAAAAGGGGCTGATAAAATATCCTTTAACTCAGAGCAGACAATCAGTACAGCACCATCTTTAAATATTAATCCCAACTCTTCCTCCACATTGAACAATCCTTCTGCATCTCCAGATGAGACAGAAAAGAACAGGACTTCTCATGCTGTGGTTCAGAGTCACACCACAGAAAATAATTTTTCATCCAATGACCTAGATGCTAGGCTGGAAAAAAGGCTTCACAAAGTGGTTTCACAAGGCTTTTATGAAACTTTTGAAGAGCAAAATGTTTCTTTGTCAGACAAACCTGTACAAGGAGAAATCTTCACAGATGAGAGTAACTTCTTGCCTGCAAAAAGTGGCACAGAACAAACCAGGGGACTTGCCAAAGGCACCAGCCCTCTAGACACCACCTTTGCAGACACCAATGACCTTGAGCCATCCAGCTATGTAATGACAGAAGAGAGGGATGAAGTGATTTTGAAAGAAGTGTTTCAGGATGCGAAGGAATTAGCAGAGCTGGACAATATTGCCTCTTCTGAGTCAAATGCTGTGACCAATGACACTAGGCCATTCCCAAATGATTTGTTAAAGAGCTCTGAGCAGTTTCTGAGACACAGAGTTACAGCCAGAAGCACAAGTGGCCATGATTTGAGACCTAAAGGAGCCAGGTCACTGGAGAGCAGAAGTTTGGGTCTTCCCAACACCAGCAGCAGGAAGCTCCTCTCTGATGGTAAGACAGCAGAGCAGGATCTGGCCAGCCAGCCCCCTGGGACAGCAGTGAATAAGGATGCTCCAAAGGCATGTGGACCTCATTCCCCTTTTTGCATCACTCGCTTCAAAAAGAGGTCCTTGGCATCAAGCAACACCTTGCCTGAGGTGATGGTGGCCCCACAAAGCCTGGAAGAAAAATCCAGCATGGTTGGAAGGAGGCTACAGCCAGGCAGGGATGCTGTACAGGCTGATGAGATGCACCCTGAGGGGGGGCTGAGCACAGACAGGGGGGTACAGGGCAGGAGGGAGGGGGCTCAGAGCAGCAGCCACTCCCTCCCCTCACAGAGAGTACTGGGGACACAACCAGCAGTGACAGCAAGCAGCTCAGAAAGGCAGGTTGCTGCTGAGGCTGCAGACCTGGCCTCAAACTGGGACCCAGTGCCCCCAGGGGCTGTGCTGAACACGGGGGACTTGCACAGCCCAGCCTTGGCCGAGCTGCAGCCAGGCAGAGCTGCAGTGTGGGGGGCTCCTGGGAGGCAGCAAGCTCAGGGGAGAAGCCAGATGGAGGAGGAGACAAACTCTGTGGAGCAGCTGGGTCGGTTCAGTCCTGAGCCTCAGCAGCTCCAGGCCAGTGCCACAGAGGACCATGTGCCTGGGAGAATGTCTGGGCAAAGCCCAGAAGGAATGTCTCTGGAATCAGCCAGCAGAGAGAACTGTTCACTGTCTCCAAGTAGCTCCCCTCTCAACAACAGCACCAAAAAGCCAGCACAGCACGTGCAGGACACTCCACATGGATGTCAGGAGCTCAGCAGGGAAGATGTCCTCAGAGAAACAGGGAAGACAGAAGGCCAGGGCTTTGGAGAGCCCAAGGAGGATGGAAAAAGCAACAGCACAGCTGGGGAGAGGAGCCAGGTCCCAGGACACAGGGAGGAACCAGCCCTGAACACTGGGACACATTCCAGCCCCTCAAGGACTGCCAAGACAGACTATGATGAGTACAGTGACACAGAGCAGACCATGGAGGATTTTGACATGTATGGGGAAGAGGAGCATGACCCACGCTCCTTCCAGGGGGAGATCCGGCAATACTTCATTGCAGCAGTGGAGGTGATGTGGGAATATGGGGACCAGAGACCCCAGCACTTCCTGAAAGCAATGTAAGTGTGATTCTCCTGCATGCATTCCTCCTGCACTGCATGGCATGGCATGATGCATGAGCTGGCATATCCTGGCAGGCAGGATCACAGATCTGTACCAGTACAACCCAGCCAAGCAGCCCAGGGGAAGGATGCTCCCAGCATCTCCCCTCTACCTGGGGGGGTTTGAACCTCCAGAAACTTTGAGCTTCCTTGCAAGTGGCTCAGGGATGCTCTGGCTCTGTAACAACCCTGCCATGGCTGTCCTCACTCTGGGACAGTGTCACCTGGCTTGCCTGACTGGCATCCCCCTGCAGGGACCCCCTGAGGAGCAGGAGGAAGCACTCCTGGCAGTACCGCAAGGTGGTTTTCCGGGAGTACCTGGATGATTCTTTCACGCAGCCGGTGCAGCGGAGAGAGCTGGATGAACACCTGGGCATCCTCGGGCCCTACATCAGGGCAGAAGTTCAAGATGTCATCATGGTGAGTAGAAAGTTCTCATTTCCTATAAAGCCATGAATCCCCCCGTTGTTGTTGGGAGCTCAGGCAGAGGGAGTGCTGAGGTGGGCCTGCAGTGCCCATGGGTTAACCTTCAGGGCTTGGGGACAGGAGCTGCCCTGTTGGCATGTGAAGGGCAGCAGACTGGGAGGCAGAGCCACCATTCAGAGGGACCTCAGTGGCTGGAGGAATGGGCCAGGAACCTCAGAGTGTTCAGATGCAAAGCCCTGGACCTGAGACAGACCCAACCTCTGCAACACATGGCCTGATCAGCTCCTGGGCTCCGTGGGGAGCCTTTTGGGTGAAGGGATTGCAAAAAGGGTAGTGAGCTAAGCAGGGCTCAGATCTTTTAAGCTTCCCACACTACCAAAGATCCTTCAACATCCACCTGAGAAGGAGATTAAAGGCTCAGGGCTTTTGTCCCTGGAGAAGTTGCTCAGTTTTCATAGAAATCTTCACCAGGGTGGATTCAGCACCTTTGGGCTCCAGAGACAGTAGTGTAGCTGACCTTGCTTCCATTGAGCAGGAAAAGGGCCTCATCCAGCAGACATAAACCTGGGAGATGCTTTCCACCAGAGACTGCACTGCCCAGCTACAGCATGTGGTTCAGCAGGGGTTGGCCATTGCATGGAGACCAGCTGGAGGTCTGGGAACCAGGGACATCCTTCTCACCAGCTGGCTGGACCCACCACCAGCATCCAGGGCATTGCTCCCTCACATTCCACTGCTTTGCCTTCCCTCTGGTGCAGGTGACATTCAAGAACTTGGCCTCACGGCCCTTCTCCTTCCACTCCACACTGACAGCCTACGAGGGCACAACACAGCAGGGTGGGGTGGTGCAGCCCGGGGGACAACAGAAATACTCCTGGAAAGTCCTGCCCCAGATGGCACCCACCACGCAGGAGTTCGACTGCAAGGCCTGGGCTTACTTCTCCAACGTGGACCTGGTAGGTGGGAGTCTCCATGGGGCATCCCAGGAAGGGGAGGTGAGCAGCATGCCTGGGTCCTGGCTGTGGGGTCAAGGAATTTCCTACAGGGCTGTGCTGAAAGCAGCCTGGGGCTGTGTAGATTCTCAGGTGTCTAATGCAGTGATGAATACATGTTGGTCCTCTCCCTCTCCCTCTCCCTCTCCCTCTCCTCTCCATTGTGTTTTCACCCCTCTCCCCAGTTTTTCCAGCTTATGAGACCTGCAAGCAGCCAGCGCTCTGCAGTGCTTTACCCCTGTGCCAAATCTGCCTGAATTTGGCCCCTGGGTCCAACGCAGTAGGGGCTGTTGGGCAGTTGGACAGACAGGCACCAGCTCTCTTGAAAGCACATGCAAACACTTGCTGCTCAGCCTTTCTTAGCTCAGGGCAGAGTGAGGATGCCTCAGTGAATCCAACATGTGCTTCCCTCCCTGCATGTGCCCAGAGTGGGAGCCAGGCCTCTCTGCTGTGCCTCCTGCTTGGAGGCAAACCCTTATTTATTTCCTGGCTCCCTGGCAGGAGAAGGACCTGCACTCAGGCCTCATTGGGCCACTGATCATCTGCAACCATGGGGTGCTGAGCTACGTTTCCAAGAGGCAGCTGGCTGTGCAGGAGTTCTCCCTGCTCTTCACCATCTTTGACGAGACCAAAAGCTGGTACTTCGCAGAGAACGTGGACAGAAACTGCCGCCCTCCCTGCCGGCTCCAGCAGGACAGCCCTGACTTTAGGAGAAACCATTCCTTCCATGGTGAGATCCTTGCCCTTTCCACCCCAGAGCCTATACTGGGATGGAAATACCCCAGAGCCTCGAGCCCCTCCTGACTGCTGCCTTTCCCAGCCATCAATGGCTACGTGAGTGACACCCTGCCCGGGCTGGTGATGGCCCAGCAGCAACGGGTGCGGTGGCACCTCCTGAACATGGGCAGCACTGAGGACATCCACTCTGTTCACTTCCACGGGCAGCTGTTCAATGTCAGGACTGGCCAGGAGTATCGCATGGGAGTCTACAACCTTTATCCTGGTGAGATGCAGCACAGGCACTGTGCACCCACCCTCTGCCAGGGCTTCATGTTTGTGCCTTTAGGAAGTTTCTGTGGGGGAATACCAAGGAGGCGGAGTGGATCTGGACTGTTCTGTCCCTGTGGTTGCACAGCACTTGGGACAGTGACATCCCATTACAGGCAGTAACTCCCCTCTGCTCTGCTCTCCATGTCTGGCCAGGTGTCTTTGGGACTGTGGAGATGTGGCCCTCACATGCTGGGATCTGGAGGGTGGAGTGCAAAGTGGGAGAGCACCAACAAGCTGGAATGAGCGCCCTCTTCCTCGTGTATGACCTGAGTGAGTGATCTCTTTGTGCCTGACCCACCTGGGCATGGCCACAACCGGCGTGTATTTGAGCTTCCTTCCCCACATCTCTCAGCATTTCTCTTGGGCTGATCCACGTGGGATCTTCTGGGTTTTCACTCTGAAAGAAAGTCACTGCTTCAGCCCAGCAGAGAGCACAGAGTCAGGGACAGAGCTGGGAGAAGGCTGGGAGAGCAGCTTCATCAGCCTGCAAATATTTACTCTAAAGAGCTCTCATTTTCCAAATCTGAGGGTCCCTGGACCTTCCATAAAATGCACTTACCCAAGCAAGTGCGTGTATGGGCGGGTTCCTGCCTGTGCTGTCAGTAAGGTACAGTGCCCACCTGCCTAGCCATATATCAGGAGGTAAACTGAGGCACAGAGCAATGACAGGAGGCAGTGAGTGATGCTGCCTGGCTGCAGGTTGCTCTGATAGAAATAGCTCCAAGAGCAACTGCAAAATCCACAGTAAATCTCTGATTGCACCCCAGAACAGCGTGAGTCTCTAACTCACCATAAGTAAGGACTGGGGAAGTGGTGTGGGAGAGTAGTATTTTATCACACTGTGACAGTCTCTCCCCTGTTTCTAAAAGAATATTAAATGTCAGCCAGAAAACGTTGCTGCAAGTTAAAAATCCTCTTAAGATTTCAAATTTGCATTTTCCCCAGGAGCATTTGACACACAGTGGAGATGCCAAGGTGTGACAAGTCGCTAATAATAATGGTTATTATAAGATACAAACATCCCTGTGCACAGCAGACCAGAAGGGAGACAGAGAGAGACAGGGGTGTCAGGTAGACTTCCCTTTAGCAATGTGATATTTGTTTTCAAAAGATGCTGCCTAGCAACAAAAAGGCGCAGGAGCAAGATGTGGGTATAAGGAAGAGACACTTGTCAGCACTGCTGAGACCTTAGGACATGGGAATGAGAGGTCATAGACTCAGGGAAAGGAGTTTGGCAAAAGGCTGCTGTGTCTCATGCTGGAAACTCTCTGCTCTTGACATGGGGGGGTATGAGCAAGAACTTCTGGCAATCTTAAAATTCAGGGATGGATGTGGAAGCCTCTGAAACCTACCCCTTGGTGTAAGAGAAACAAGCCTGGGAGCTCCTGGAGGCTTGCAAACCTCCCTGAGCCTGAAGGCTGCTACCCAGCCTAGACTTTTGTTGACTAACCAACTGTGCCTTGTTTTTGCCTTCCCCTGTTCCCTGCAGACTGCCGGAATGCCCTGGGTATGGCCTCAGGTGGCATTGCAAACTCTCAGATCACGGCCTCAGGGCAGTATGGTGAGTAGCTGGAGGGCAGGTGGGGTCAGGGCAGCTTCAGCCAGCATAATTCACACCTTTGCCTGTCCCAAATTGTGCTGCACTGGGTCCCTGGTAGTGGAGTCCTTCCTCCACCCGTGCCCATGTCAGCATCCCAGTCAGGACCTGGAGCCTTCCCACATGGCTGGCCCATTGTGCCAGTGCTCTGCCACCCTGTGTGTGGCTACTAAACCCCAGGGTGATCCTCAGGCCTGTGCATGGACCTCTCAGCACCTCAGGCAGCCCCAAGGGCCAGCAGCACCCTTGTGTGTGTGCTCTCTCCTTGCAGGGCAGTGGGCTCCTTCCCTGGCCAGGCTGGACAACAGCGGCTCCATCAATGCCTGGAGCACCGACCGCAGCAATGCCTGGATCCAGGTAAGGGGGGCCTGGGGTCTGGAGGCACCACTGGGGCCATTGCAAGGCCATGCTCATGCAGAAGGGCTCAGGGATGGGCACTGCCTCCCCAGCTGTACCCTGCTGTTTCCTCTTCCCTCTGAGAGGGGAGCACTGAGATCCTACTGGCAGCTGCTCAGGTCAGGCTGCTGCTGGCCTGACCCCCATATCCATCCTCAGTGCAGCAGAAGAATCACTTGATGGTCCAGCTGCAGCACTGGAATGTGCAAAAATCCCCCAAAGACCAAGGCAGAACAGCTCACTTCTGCAAAGAGCTCTCCCCTGCTCACTCCCAGCTGTTGGCTGACTTGCACCCTTATGAGCAACTGTTTTAATTACTTTCATAACCAGTGCTCAGTTATGTCAGGAGGAAGCAAGATTGCGGGTTTGCAGGGCATTGCCTGAACATGGTTTGGGTTTTCCATCAGAAGAGAATCCCTGACTTTCATTCTCAGGTGGATCTTTTGCATCCCACCATTATTCACGGCATAAAAACGCAAGGGGCACGACAAAAGTTCTCCAGCCTCTACATCTCCCAGTTTGTTGTGTTCTACAGCCTTGATGGGCGAAGGTGGAAGACATACAAAGGGAATGCCACGAGCACACAGATGGTAAGGTGAAGGGTCCTGAGCAGAGAGCTTTCCCTGGATGGGGTGTCCTGGAGTGATGAGGGCTGGGGAGCTCTGTACACAAGGCAGAAACCTCCTGAGCCCCTGAGATTAGGGCAGGAACAGAGACCATTCAGTGCCAGGCGATTGAACCACAGATCTGCAAGGGACTCACTGTCTGTGTCCAACTGTCTTATTTTAAATTGTCTGAGCTACCTCTTTCCACCATCCCAAGTGGCTGTAAGATCCACCTCTTGATGTTGTGTTGCATTTTACTTAGAGCTAGGCATAAGATTCTACCTGAATATCTTTTCTTGACCTCAAAGGCAAATTTGCCTTTCTAAAAATATTGTGCAGGCACAGATGATTTGGAGACTCTATAGTCACTAGAAAAACCCACAACCTAAATATGCATAAGCTGATCAATCCATTGGGAGAAGAGTAGCCAGAAAAGCCTCCATTGTGTGCACCATCTCTGGCTACAAATTTTCCCAGGTTCAAATGTATGAGGACTGACTTTTTTCCCTTCTTTTTCTCACCCTTGTTTGGTGAAAATATAAAACTAAGTTTATTTGCACAGGCCTGAAGTTTCTTCTTCTTCTTTTCTTTCTCAGTGGCCCACTCACACTTCTTTGGGCTGAACCTCATCTCAGATCATTTCCCTGAGTTGTCATTTCTGTAAGGACAGTGATAAGATACAAAAGTGCCAGACATGAACATTCTTCCCCCCAGTAATCCTTGTCCTGTCTATCTCTCTTTCCACTGGTACAACAACCCTTTTCCTCCCTTTCCCTGCAGCTGTTCTTTGGAAACGTGGATGCAACTGGAGTGAAAGAAAACCATTTCAAGCCCCCAGTGGTAGCTCGGTACATCCGCATCCACCCCACCCACTACAACATCCGGGCCACGCTGCGCATGGAGCTGCTGGGCTGCGACCTCAACAGTGCGTCCCACACACACAGCAAGCACAAAAACCGGGCTCTGCTCTGCTGGCTGCCAGCTCCACGCCTGCCAGGACTCCCAGGCAGTCATGGAGGCAGCAGGAGATGGCTCTGAGGTGTTGAGAGAACAAAGCTGGAGAGTCTCATGGTGGTCTTAGAGATAATAATACCATAGGGAGAGCCTGGGGCCAGCTCTCAACAGCTTTTTTAGTGAAGCACAGGAAACTTCCAGCAGCAGCTAAGCTGGTAGATGGGGAGCTGCTGCCTCAGTCTGGGGGAGCAGGAAACAAGCAGAGACAGATGCTGTTGGCTTTTACTCTGGTTTTGCCTGTTGAAGGTGAGATGGGTCTGATCAACAGTGCAACCTGAGGAAATGGTGATCCTTTCTTTGGCTTTGCACACCTGCTTTGCAGCAACTAAAAGCAGCAGTGGCTGTGCTGTCAGCCCATGCCCCAAACCTGCCAGCTGACTGCACACCTGGTCACACATGTGCAGTGTGTCTCCCTGCCAGGTATTCTTGTCCTTTCCCTGGAGACAGGTTCTCCTTATCTCTCCTTACACCAAAAATTCTTCACATTCCTCTTAGATAAAATCTCCAGGGAGAAAAGAAGGTGGGAGTTGTTTGGCCAGAGCCCTGCTGCATAGAGGGGCCCCAAGCAGTGTGGGGACCATGGCACTGCAGCAAGGCACAGAAGAACCTGTTACCAGGGAAAAGGGCAGCTGGAGCAGCGAGCAGGCAGAAGGCATTTCCTTGATGAGCCTGTTCTAGCCCCTGACAAGCACTGCCCCTCTCTTCCAGGCTGCTCCATGCCCTTAGGAATGGAGAACAGAGGGATTCCTGATGAGCACATCTCTGCATCCTCCTACAGTGCCAACGTCTTCTCCAGATGGACACCTGCCCTGGCCCGCCTGAACCTTCAGGGCAGGACCAATGCCTGGAGGCCAAAGGTAGCCTGTGCAAGGAGACAGCAGGCAGGCAGCTGGCATTCCAGCAGGGTCTCCTGGTCAGGGCTGTGTGGGAAGTGTGTGCAGCACCATGCAAGCTGCACACTCACTGCCACGCTGATTTAGCAGCCAGCAGCTCCACCCAGATGCCTGGTAGGGCAGGGGAAGCAGAGGGAAGTGCCGGGCCAGCTTGGGTTCAGCTGCAATGAGTGTGTCTTTCTCATTGCTGCTGGAGGGTTGAAGGCAGTCTGTCCTTCCCCAGAGCAACAGCCCCAGAGAGTGGCTGCAGGTGGACTTCGAAGTAACCAAGAAGGTGACTGCAATCATAACCCAAGGTGCCAAAGCTCTCTTCACCCAGATGTTTGTGAAGGAGTTTGCTGTCTCCATCAGCCAGGATGGCGTGCACTGGAGCCCAGTCCTGCAAAGTGGCAAGGAGAAGGTAGGCACAGCTGCTCTGTGGCCAGAGCCCACGGCCACCCCCAGGGCAGCAAGCACAGGCCTTGGCAGCAAACATGCTCACAGGATTTCTTTCCAAGAGCAGTGAGCCAGGCTGTGCTTCTTCCTTCCTTAAAGCATTCCAAGGGGTGTTTGTCCGATCCTGTCCTCACTATGCCAGCAAAGTGCATCCCTGGTTTCTCTCTCCTCTCCAGATTTTCAAGGCCAACCAAGACCATGAGAGCACAGTGACAAATACCCTGGAGTCCCCTCTCTTTGCCCGCTATGTGAGGATACACCCCCGCCAGTGGCACAACCACATTGCCCTGCGGATAGAGTTCCTTGGCTGCGACACTCAGCAGGAGTACTGATGGCTGCAGGGCCAGGAAGAGGCACTGCCAGCCCAAGGACACACATCCCACCAGACACTGAGCCTTCCCTCCAGGGGCCTGGCTGCTCCTGCTGCTGGGGAAGGGAAGGGCTGCAGAGCTTTGCAGTGGCTGGGTCGTTATCTGCCTTTTCCTGTGTCTGCCAGATGCCATATACCCAGATGTAATGATGAAGAATTAAACAGTAATTTTCCAGTATCCCTCTGCACTTTCTCCTCTGCTTTAGCCTTGGAATCCCCAGGGGCCCAGTCAACATTACCAGCAGCTGCTAATTAATTAGCCCCAGAGCTTCTCAGCCTCGTTTTGCACAAGCCCCTGCTGCCCTGGGTGCAGTCCTGGAGGAGGAAGAGCAAAGATAAGGATGGGGGATGGAGGCTGCAGACCCCAGTGTCTCTTTCACAATCAGTGGGGATTGGAGGCTGGAGGGAGGCAGCTCTTGCTCAACCTAACTCAGCACTGGGCTTTGGCCCTGCACTTCCCTTTGTCTCCTTCCCACAGAGCTCCTGCTGCTGTGGCTGGCTGCCACCACCCTGCTTTCTGTTGCTGCCTTGAGCAAGCCCTCCTTGTTCTCCACAGGAGTTCTGTGGGTGCCTGTGGCTCCCAGGGACCCTGGTGGATGAGCTGCCACCTTGGCACAATCCCCAGCAAGGTCTGCCATGGGCCAGAGCCTGACACTTGTGCCTTTCCCCCTCCCTGGCACAGTGGCAGAGGTTTCCCTTCCCAGGAATGATGATGAGCAGGGTGACACAGCTCCTGCCTCATTCCTCTCGTGGGTTGGGGACCTTCCAGAACAACAGCCACCTCACAAGGGTGGGGAGCACCTGGAGGGCTGTGGGGTCATCCTTGCTGGGCAGCACTTCTCTTATGGCAGCTTGCCAGAGCCTGTGCCATCCCACCCCAGGGCAGTGAGTCCTCTGCCTGTGATGGGGGAGCTGGGTGACCCCATGAAGCCTCTGGCAGCTGGTGTGGCAGGAGAGCAGGGTCACGAGGGGGCTTTGGAGAATGGCAGGAGTCAGCTGGGTGCTGTCACAGTGGGATGGGCAGGATGGCTGCAGCAGCCCAGCAACATCCAGCGATTGCCTTGTGAACTTCCATCAGAGTGGGGCAGTCTCTGCTCAGACCTGTATGAGACACGGCCTGCAGCAGGTCTGAGAACAGCTCTGCCAGCAGCACAGGGGACAGCTGTGGTGTGCCATGTGGTGGACACCAGGGCTGTGCCATGAGCAGGGTGGTTGTGTGAGGATGGCTGCTCTGAGGCACCCAACTCCTGCCTGCCATCAGCTGCACGGGGCTGTGTGGAGCACAGAGATGCTCCCCTCCATGGTCTGTATCTGGAGAAAGCAGGGACACACCACGCTGCAGACCACCCCAGTGGTGTGAGCTGTCTGGGAACCCACACCCAGGGGAGGTCAGAAACCGGTGTTTCAAATAAAAAAGCATTGAAAAAGCCTCATGCATCTGCCACATTCCACACTGCTATACAGGGAGCCTTTGCTGTGGCTCTGGCAGTGATTACATTACAGCCCAAGCAGGAGATGCAATCACCCTTTGACTTAATTGTGTTCTGACAATAACCAGGCACAGAGGTGAGGAGAAGCTTCCTGGCAAGCACTGGCCTGGAGAGAGGGATAGGAGCCATGAGCTTCTCAAAGGGAACACCCCTGCCTGAGGCAGAGTAGCCCTCAGCCTGGGAGGACAAAACCTGCCACCTCAGGCCCTTCTCAAGGCATCCTTAGCTCCACAGCAACTCTATCTCTCCTGTGCTACAGCCCAGATGAAGCATGAATACCCTTCAGGGTCTCTGCCAGTGGATGCTCAGGCTCATCTTCCCTCCAGAAAGAGGCTGCCATGTTGTGGCACCTTTGTCTGGTGACACAGAGTTAGATCAGAACAAAAGCTCTGTGCACCAGGGTTATTTTCAAAGAGGAAGTACAGCTGAAATCTCTGCAGACGTCCCAGCCTCTTCATTCACCAGCCCCAAGCAGTTCCAGGATGTTCTCCAGCCAGCCAGGCAGCAGGGAAGGGACTGTGTGAGCAAGAGCAGTAGTGGGCAGGCAGGCAGATGTGTCTGAGCCTGCCAAGTTCTGGCATCCCTTAGTGGAAGCACGTCTTGACATTTATCTTGTGAGTAACAGAGACCAGACGCTGTTTCCTCACTCACAGCACGACGCAGATCTGAAATGCATCACATCCTCCCCCAGCCACAGACATTTCTGTGCAGGGGAAGGGCTTGACCAGCATGAAGCCCTCTGATTTTCAGCAGGAGATGCCCTGCCTAGTCACGACCCTGCAAAGAGCTCTGCTGCAGCACAGGCTGCCTGGCTGAATCCTCCTGGACCCCAGGGATCTTTTGTCTTGCGTGGCTCAGCTGCCAGGGTTGCCTGGGCTGGGTGATCTGGTGCTCACACAGCTTTCTGGTCTCTCCAGGAAGACAAACCACATCCTGGCTGTCTCTTTCTATTACAGGCCAAGCAGAGATTAATTTGGAAGCCAAACTGTGTGAGGTTTTAATGCTGAGCCCCAGTCATGTCAGCCATGGGCCAGGGAGGTTTCTGAATCCCCTTCCCTCGTGCTGGATGGAGAGCTTGGTGTGCTTCCCCACCTGAGTCAGATGTGGGGAGTGTCTGCAGCTATTGCAGCTGTGCAGGTGGGCACCATTCTCTGAAAACGTTGCCAGCACATAACAGAAACAGGCAGTATCAGGCTGAAGAGAGCACCTGAGCAGGGACCATGGTCGATGGGGAGCAAAGCAGATTTGGGCAATCACAGCTTAAATCCAAGCTCAGCCATGGAGCTATGGCCAAGCTCCTCACCACCTCCTCCACCTCAGTTTTCCCATATGCAACCAAGAGGGAATGAACAGACTTAGACATCATTTTTCTGTCTGTCAGGTGTCTCTTGTCATATTTCTCCCTCCTACTATACATTCCATTATTAACTTCAGGGCTTGTCTTTGCTCTCTGTACCTCTTGCCTCCTACTCCACGTTTCTACCAGCCTGTTTCTAGCCTGTGAGTGCAAGAGAAGCCCTACACCAAGGGGTCCTGCCTCCAGCACATCTCAAAGCCATGCCCCACCAATTCCAGTGTGTGTCCACCTCCCCCCTCCTCCTCCTCCTTCAGGCTGTTTCAGCTGCTGGGTAAGAGCTACAAAATGCTCTGCAGAGCCTTCTTGCCCAGCTGGGCAGGGATGGGGAAGATGAGGCTCTGAGCAGCCTTCTCCATCCTGGTGGGCACTTCTGCTCTGGCTGAAGGCAGCCAGGCACCCTTTGAGTTTTCAAGTCCATTATTTTCTTATCCTAATCAGGCTGTCCAGGGACCCCTGCAGACAAAGTCTGGGCCAGAGGCTCCACCAGGCACAGCTGCAGAACATGGCCCTCTTAGCTGTCTTTTTTCTGCTCCTGGTATTGACTCCCCTGATCTCCTACTAACACTGCAACCCTGTTATGTGCTTGGTACAGAGCTTGCTTAGCATCAAGAGCTAAATTTGATGAAGCCTTAGACCACAAGCTGTGGATTTCCACCCAGACAGGCTGAACATTTACCAAGTTAAGTAAAAAGGGGCCCCAGAACTGGTCTGAGCTGGAAGATAAGGAAGCAGGGAAGGCTGCTACCATCAGGTCAGCTGACACAGCAGTCTTAGAGATAAGAGCAGCAACAGCCCACCTAGAGACAGTGAGTGGACCCAATAAAGAACAGGAATATCCTAGATCCTAACATTACTAGTGGTCAGAACTGTCATGTGAGGGGTGGAGAACAAATAACGCTCAGATTTCACTTAGACCCTCTCCTCAGTAAGACCTACAGTACGGGCATAAATGTTTTGACAGAAGTCCTCTGCACTATGCATGGCTCACAAAAGCAGGGCTTTGCCATCCCATCCATGCAGGCTGAAGGAGGTGGAAGACCCAGAACAGCTCAAGAAGAGGGCTGCCCTTGCTAGAGTGCAGAGAAATCCCTGGGTCCCCCAGTCCTGGGGGCACCCTGGAGCTCTGCACACCAGCAGAGCCCAGGAATGACCATTGGTTTGTGAGAGCCAGCTACCCACCAGTGCTGCTTTGGAGAGGTGCTCCCCATGCCCCTGCCCAGAGTGTCCAAAAGGGAAATGAAGATGGTGAAGGGCCTTGAGAGGAAGCCTTGTGAGGAGCAATTGAGATCACTTGGTCTGTCCAGCCTGGAGAAGAGACTGAGGACAGACCTCATTGCAGCTACAACTTACTGATGAGGAGGGGCAGACACTGATCACCGTGGGGACCCGTGACAGTACCCCGGGGAATGGCTGAAGCTGTGTCAGGGGAGGTTCAGGGCCATGTTAGGGACAGGTTCTTCCCGCAGAGGGTGGTGGGGCCCTGAACGGGCTCCCCAGGGCAGCGCTGACAGCAGCACCCCGCAGAGCTCACGGGGCGCTTGGACAATGCCCTGGGGCACAGGGTGTGACTCTGGATGTCCTGTGCAGGGCCGGCAGCTGCACTCGCTGTCCCTTTGGGGTAGCTTGTGTGATCCGAAAGCTCGGGCACAAGCAGGGGCAGGCACGGGCGAGGGGCTGGCACGGCACTGACGCCACGGGGACACTCCCACGGGGGAAAAGCGGTGCCGAGGCCAGGCCGAGCGGGGACACCGTGCGCGACCCTCGCATCGCCGGCTCCTCCGCCGCCCCTCGTTCCCGCTGCCGAGCCCCGGGCCCGTCCCCGGCCCGCCCCGCCGCTGGCTCCGCCCGGCCGCCGCCGGCCCCTCGCACAGGGCGGAGCGTGCCGAGAGCCCGCGGCGCTGCCGCAGCCGGGCCGGGCCGGACCGGGCCCTCAGCGCTGCCGGGGCCAGCGGGACCGGCCGCAGCTGCCGCCGGGATGACCCTCAAGTCGGGGCGCAGCGCCGGCGGCGGCAGCATGAGGACGGCGCTCTCCGATCTCTACCTGGAGCACCTCCTGCAGAACCGGCCCAAGCCCGAGGTGAGCGGCCCGGTGCGCCCCCGGACCCCGCTGCAGGGCCCCGCTCCCGGCCCCGTCCCCGCCGAGCCCCGGCAGGGAGCCCCGGCGTGCCCCGCTCTCCTGCGGGCCCTTAGCCCCGCGCTCTGAGCCCGGCTCAGGCCCGGCAGGGTTCCCCGGGGGTCCCGCTCCATCCCGCACATGGGGGGCAAGCAGGGTCCCAAAGGCAGAGACCCCGAGCAGCCAGCGGCGTGCCCTGTGCTGGTCCCCAGCCCCGGGAGCAGGGATGCCCGCTGGGGACGCGGGGTGCCTCCGGGGAATGGTCAGCCAGCGGAGCCGGCGGGGCAGAAGGAGCTGAGTGCAAGGGAGGAAGGCTCCAGCATCCTGCTACGTAAGGGACCGTTCTTGTTTTGCTGCAAAGTTGTAGCTGGTCTGAACTGGAACTGCCTGTCACATGAGCTGATTCAGCTGCTGAGCAACCTCCAGGTCCACAGCGTGGGCTGCGGGAGGGTGGGGGTCTCTTCCCCAGGGAAGGAGGGTGCAAGCAGCCCTTCTCACGCCTGCCCGGGTCAGGGAGTGAGCCGATGGCCGCATGCACCCCACCTCCAGCAGGAGAGCAGGCTGCACCAGCCCTCTTGTTCTGCGGGCTGGGCTCCTTCCTCACTTAGTGTTGCTTGGGGTAGCTTTGGTGCAAGCAGAAGGTCGGCAGTTGCCACTGTTAAACAGCTGGTGCTTTTCTCCCGACACAGATTTTCAGCTTTGAAAAGGCATCCTAAGTGAAGCCATGGCATGATGTGCCTGGGCTGAGGTTTCCTTGCAACTGTGGGGAGCCTCTGAGAGACACCAGGGAGGAAATGTCCCTGAAGTGCTGTTCTTGGCCGATCTTGTTGGACACTTAAACATGCAAGAGGGGCTTGTCAGATCTGTCTCACACCAGTGGCTCATCTGCTTTTTCATGATTCAACCCCGACAGGGTGCTTTGAAAAAAAAAAAAAGTAGGAAAAAAAATAATTAATGTGTCTGGACCATGCAGCTGCTGAGAGGAGCTCTCCCATCCCTCTGCCTGCCAGATCCAGGCAGAGGGCCTGCCTGGCTGCAAAGAGAGCAAGGATAAATTGCCAATAGCAGCAGAGCATGGAAAGTGTAGGAGCTGCCCTACAGCTTCCTGGTGTTATGGTGTATTTATTTCAGTAGGGATAAAGGGAGAGATGGTGAACTGAGATCTGCATGAGGCCTTTTAAAAGGAGCGCTGTAGGGCTGGCTTCCAACAGTGTCCTGAGCTTGCCAGTCACAGGTACCTGTCTCTGTGTTGTGGGCATGCAGAGATGGTGCTGGCCCACAGTGGCTGTGGCCCTTCCATGGGACAGCAGGACATGGCCCAGCATCAGTGTCCCTTCTTGGGAAGGGTGCTGAGTCTGCCTGGCTGCTCCTGGTCTGGAGTCAAACAGGGTGACTGGGAGCTTTCTCTTCTGCATTTTCTCTGGCAGAGCCACGTGTTGGGAAGTGCTGTCCTGTGTTCCTCACGTGGTGGCAGGGCATGCAAATCATGGCATGTGGAAGCCATGTTATTGCTAGGAAACCACCCCAGGCCTCTCCTCTTAAGCCTCACCACGTGCCTGCATATCTTTGCCATATCTCCTGACTGACAAGTACAGATTTACCAAAAAGGTGTGGGCTTTATTTCCAGCTGTGCACCTGGTTGGCAGGATGACCTTGGGCTTGTCCCTTTATCATCTGTGACTCAGTTCCCCAGCTGTAAAATGGGCAGCGAACGTGACCTTTGGGAGTTTGGTGGAGAAAAGGAGGGTACTTCTGGGGAGAGCTGATCTTGAGGGTGCAGAGGGAACACTGCACACACCTCTGGGCAGCAGTTCTCAGCATCCAGCTGGCAGCAGCTCCAAAGCAGACCGAGGCCATAGTCCCCAGGATCAACCACAGGTAAAACTCGGTTGAAAGCTCAACTTTTGGCTCTGACTAATTTAGTGGGGAGGGATGGTTCCAGCTTTTTAATCTCAGCTGTATTTTGCTGTGTTGCTGTGTGTAACAGCTACAGGGAAAAGGCTGTTTTGCAAGGCTTGTTCCAGAAGGATGGAGTGGCAGGGCAGCTCCTCCTTCTGTCAGTGTTGTGGTTTCACTGGCTGTCCCTTGGAGGTTACCAGCTTCACAAACACATCTGGAAGGCTGCATCAGCCTTTTCTGGTGGGAAGGTGGTGCCTCAGCAAAACTGACTGCACTCCCTTGAAACTCTGGCCCATCTCCATTGCAGCACTGTGATCTGGAGTCAGGGTGAAGGCACACAGAGCTGCCAGCACCTTCTGGCTGCCACGACCATTTTGTGTCCTTCCTGTTTCTCTTTTCCCCTTCCCACAGAGACCTGTTGGTGTTGCCGAGGCTTTTCCCAGCATGAGCACTGTAATCCTTTTTGGTTTAAATGTTTGTCGGTCTGATTCTTGTATTTAAACTTCCAATCATATTGCTAGAAGGGGGTTTAGGTG
The DNA here is from genome assembly GCA_013401135.1 of Cettia cetti. Classification (NCBI taxonomy): domain Eukaryota; kingdom Metazoa; phylum Chordata; class Aves; order Passeriformes; family Sylviidae; genus Cettia; species Cettia cetti. The sequence goes on from VZUI01050164.1 coordinate 49,040, forward strand.
AGATTGTTCCTGTGGCTGTGCAGGCAGACTTGAGAAGTCAGTAGCCCCTGGCAGAATGAATTACTTCTAAATGTCTACATGGCTGTTGCTCCCCAGACTGCTGGAGCAGTCCTAAAGCAGCTCCTAAACTCAATTTTTTTTGCTTCTTTGCTCTATTTACACATTGCTGTGTTTTTTAAGCTGTATAACTGAGATGGACAGATCCTGGATGGGGAGGGAGGCAAGGCTGGAAGCACTGGAGGGTGGAAGGAGATATTGCTGGGTCAGGACATCTGCACCAAGCAGTGCCCCAGCCTCCCTGCATGCACCCATGGCAATTGTAATGTGAGGGGTGAGGATTCATGGAGGGAGCTGGGATTTTGCTCCTCACAGTGTGAGAAGAGTGTGTCTTCCTGCCAGCAATCCCAGAGGAACCTGGCTCCAGGGTTCCTTCTTGCATCCAAGCTGCTGTACTTTGAAGGCCTGCTTGGCAAAACCAGCAGTACTTTTCACCACATACTCACCAGGCAGCCCTGTGTTTTCCAAGGCTGTCTGATACTGAAGTCTCTTGGTTAGAGCGGCAAGGAGAGCCCAGGAACCAAATCTCTGAATGTGCCCTTTGCACTGTGGTGCTGCTTTCCTCAAGTGCTGCTTCAGCCTCCTGCAAACAAGCTGCCCAGTTAATGTTTGATTTGCCCACGGTGTGCAGCCTGGTGGAGCCAGCAGCAGCCCTGGCAGACAGTGCTGACCCCACTGGAGGCCAGGATGCCAAGTCCTGGGATCCTTGCCACATTCCCTGTTGGTAAACACTGCCCAAGGAACTGGTACGCTTCCCTCTGCTCTGGGACGTGGGGCAGAAATCTGGGCTCTTGAGGAAAATGCAGACAGGGGGTTGTGGCACCTCTGACCCACGGAGCTTGTGGCTCCTGTGTGCAGTGCCACTGCAGCAGGGTTTGTGCAGGAGGAATTGTGCCCTTGTCAGCCAGCTGCAAGGCACACAGGGCTGCTGGGTGCTGGGCTGTCCAGCACCCCTTTTGCACAGCTCAGGCTCCCAAGCTTCTTGCCCCACATCTGCCCCAGTGACAGAGCCTGGGGCTGTGCAAGCTGGCAGTGGCTGGTGGCCACGAGCTGGCTCTCAGCAGCACTCACAGATGTTTCCTGTGGAGCAGTGCACAAGGAGCAGAGTCTGGCCAGTCACCAGTGTGACTCAAAAGGCTCTTGAGGTCACAGCCTGTGCTGGGCCAAGCCAGCCAAGAGCGTGGCAGCTGCCAGGAGAGTGCAAGGCAATCCAGCCAGCCAGCTCATGTGCATGGGACATGAGAGCCATGCACGTCTCCTGTTTCTGGATGCCACCATCAGGGCTGAGTCTGCCACCCCGAGGGTCCTGGTTTTCCTCATGAACCAGGCATTTTCCCATCCCTATCCACTGGCTGCCCAGTGCCATCAGCAAAAAAGGCCCAGACCATCCCAGCATGGCTCTGGTGCTGGAGGACCCTTCTGCATTCAGAGTTGCCATCAAGTGACTGGTGGCCATCCCCAGGCACAGCAGCCAGTCTCTGGTGACAGACCTTGTTCTCCAGGAGTCACCAGGGTGACACTGGTGCTGTGTCAGCATCGAGGGCTGGGTGTTTTCCCCAGCTCTCAGCAAAAAGCAAAGGTCGGGGCCAGGAGGCTCCTCAGCTGATGGGGATGGTGAGGATGGGAACTCCCAGTCCCTGGAGCAGACTGTGCTGTGTCCTGGGTCATCGGGCTCTGCTGAGCCTAGAGGTTTGAAGCCAGGAATTGCATGGTCTAATGCAAGGCATGACCAAGATAAGTATGAATCTGTGCTGACTCCAACCACCTCATGGGCACTTTGGCCTCAGGTTGGGCTGGAGAAGGCCCTTGTCCTCCTGTTCCTCCTTGCACCTGCTGGTTTGGCAGAGGGGCACAGCTGACAGAGAGCTGTGGGACAGCTCCAGGCACACACACTGCTGCATCTGTTCCTCTGCTCTGCAAGTGGAGGTAGCACTGTGCCCTGCTAGTGCTGGCAAGCCAGGCTCAGGGGGAAGGATGCAAGTTGTTCTTCCTTCCACCCTAAAAGTCCATGGCCTGGGTGCTGTTCTGGGCTGGGATTCAGCCTTCTCCATGTTTAAGCCATTGGCAGCTGGAGCCCACGTGGTCGCCTCTTGAGGAGGAGGTTGGTTGGCACTTTTGGAAGTAATTGGCTTAAAAATAAATCACTGCATCATGGGCACATAGCTCCCTGAGCCATTCCCTCCCTGGCCCAGCCCCACCAGTGCCCTGTCTGGGGGCTGTGACAGTGACTGCCTGCTCTGTCCCTCTCTGCCAGCACCTTTCCTGCTACCCTTGTTAGTCCAGACTCTGCTGCCCCTTTTTTTGGCTCCTTCCCTGCTTTCTGGCTTTGCACAGAGCCGGATCAGTGTCTCAGCCAGCAGCATTCCAGCACATCCCTACCAAAGCTCATGTTAGTGTGGTTTAGTGCCATGGCTGCAGCCCAGTAGCAGATGCTCTTCACGAGACTTCCCCTGGCCTGACCAGATCAGCAGCTTCTCCTCTGCCCCAGGCCAGGGCTCTGGGGTCTGTGAGAGCAAGCTGGGGCAGGGGGGTCAGGCTGATATTTCCCAGCTCCTGGCATGGAGCTTCTGGCCCTGGTGCTCAGTTAATAGGTCATGCTGTAGGGGGAGAGGTGTTGGCTCTGCCTGTCTGGACATGGCCACGTTGCTGGTGAGGACCTTGCTGGGCATCCCTGCAGCTTTGCTGGCTGTGGCTCTCAGCTCAGGCACTGCTGTGAGGGAGGGTGCAGGCTGCAAACTAGGCAGCAAAGCCAGGAGTGTGGTGTGGAGTGGGACAGTCAGAAGGGTTTGTTTTGCATCATGGGCTGGTGTGGGAATTTGTGCCAACAGGGCAGGCAGGGGCTGCAGATCGAAGCTGGTCTGGGTTTTGCTGAGCCAGCACTGATTTGGGAGAGGCTTGAGGAAAGTCCACTGCACATGGGGACAAACAGGCACATTTGTGAGCTGAGTGGAGACATTGCCCAGCGTGTCTGAGGGATTTAACAGGACTGTGTCATGCTTTCTTGGGCTGTGAGGGAGAAGCTCAGCAGGCAGGATGGATTTGGAGGTCTTTGTATGGGACCCCAAGCACTCTCCATCAGACCTGGTGCCAGCACATGCTGGAAACCAAGAACAGAGGTTTCCTCAGCACTGAAAGCCTGTGCTTGGCTTCCCACTGCAGACCAGCATGGCAGGGCCTGGAGCTGGGAGCTGGGAAGGGGAATGGGATGTTTCTGGCTGGCTTGGGAGCAGGCTGCCTTCAGTGCCCAGATGTTGTGTACATGGCTCTGCACCGTGTCAGTTGCCCAGTGATGTAGGTCAGGAAATGTTGAACTTGCAAACTGAGCAAGAACAAAGCCTGGCTCCAGTTCTTAGGGGTGAGTCCCAAAGTGTTCTGTTCACTTGGTGAAGATGTCCTGGGCTTTATGCTCTGCAACAAGCTACCTGTGAGCCAAATGCTGCTGTGACACACACAGGAATGTTTGTGACTCTGCTTCAGAAGATCAGCTCTGGACTCTTTTGTCTTACTGCTACCTGCAGCTTTTCCAAAGTTTTCTTACCTCCTGTGCTTCCCAGGCTGCAGATTAAACCCACATCCACATCTCCAAGGCTCAAGTTCTTCTGCTCCTTTTCTTTTCTTGCCCTTAGTGTCTCCTCCTCCCCTGTGCCCCACCTGCGCTACAGGCACCTTAACACACTGGAGTAGCTCAGCCCCAGGGGGGGATCCAGCGTGCCCAGGTGGAGCCCCTAAAGCACGGTGTCTGTTTTGCCCTGACAGGCCATGTCTCAGTCCCCTCACGCCTTGACTGAGGACATTTACACCAACGGCTCAGCCACCCTGGGCAGCCCCTCGCACGGCAGCAGCCGCGAGGTGCGCAAGATCCGCCTCGTCCAGTTCGAGAAGGTCACCGAGGAGCCCATGGTGAGGACTGGCCAGGCCCCCAAGCTGCGTGGCACCCGGGGGTGGAGGGGAGGCTCAGCTGTGCCAGCAGGCTGGCCTTGAGGGAAGCAGGTCACTGGAGATCTCGGCCATGGGAAAAAGGTGCTGCGCTCGCCTTCTGCCCCGGGACATGAAGTGAGCCACACAAAGGGTGGTGATGCTCATGCCAAGAGGGGCTGCAGCAGCCTGAGGTGGCCTAGCAGGGTCTTTCCTTCACTGTGGACATGGGGCTGGCGAGGACCTTGTGAGGGCAGGAGAGCTCTCCCCTGCAGCGAGCAGTCATGGGTTTTCCTGTCTTCCAGGGAATCACGCTGAAGCAAAATGACAAGCAGAGCTGCATGGTGGCCAGGATCTTCCATGGGGGCATGATTCACAGACAAGGTAACAAGGCCTTTGTAGAAGCAGTGCATGGGGTGCACGTCTGCAGGTGGTTTCTTCCCATGCAGCAGTAATGCAGGCCCTCAGCACTGCTGGCTTTCCCCCTGTGCCATGGACATCTGTGCCTGTTCCTCCCCTAGGGATGTGTCAGGAATTTGGGATTCACTGGTCTCTCTGCATGGTTGTCAAGTTAAAACACTGGAGGCTTTAGTGATAAATAAAGGTTTGGGGGAAGGGCTCTCCCAAAAAGGATCTGGAGATCATCTGTCTCTGTCTCATGATGGGGTCACTGTAAGAAGAGATGGATCATACCCTGGAGTGGGGGAAGCTCTTCCCATTCCTAAAGTGCACAGGTGGGACAGGCATCCTGTATTGGCTCTGCAGAGCAAAGGAAGGTGCCAAAAGAAATAAATAGGTGCTGTTTTCTGGTTTTGGCTTTTGCCAAGGAGGCGTAGATACAAGATGTTCTCTGCTTAGAAGAGGCTGCTTTTCCAGCCTTGGATCCAAGTGGGAAGTCTGTGCTTACCACTGCCAAAATAAGACAGGAGCCATTCCAATAACACTACTGGAGCCTGATTTTTAGTAGTATATGTGAGGCTGTGATCTGCCTGGGTATATAAACTGAAAACACACAAAGTCAGGAATGCTTGTGTTAAGGCCCTGGAAGGAGGTTGTGGTTGGCTTCAGGTGAGGTGCTTGGGGTGCACTGATGCAGGTGCTTTGAGCAGTCCAAAGCCATTTCCACACAGTGGAAAGCAGCCTGCTGACCTTCGGACTGGCTTGGTGTGTGTATTGGGTGGAGGGGGAAGAATTCATTCCCCTTGTGCTTTCCTCCCATGTGCTGAGATGGCACGTGTGCTTCCAGATGCACTGCCAGGCAAACACTGCAGTGTCCTGGCCCTGGAGGCTGATGGAGCTGTGTAAATTGGGTTTGGTGAGCAGCTCTTGTTCCTTTTCTGCATTTTCATGTTTCTCACATTGCTGGCAGGCTCCCTTCACGTGGGTGATGAAATCATAGAAATCAATGGGCAGAGTGCAAGCAACCACTCAGTTGACCAGCTGCAGAAGATGCTGGTAGGTATCTGTGTGTGTCAGGGCTGTTCCCTGGGAAGGACCCCCTTGGCCTGCATGCTGTGAGCATTCCCCCCTCCCACACACCAGAGCCAGCACACAGCAGTGTGATGTGGCAGAAACCATCCTGCATGCAGCCCCTGTGGGCTCTGTGCTTGCTGCTTGTTTCTGGCCTCCTGGAGCAGCAGTGGAGGCTGTTGACTGGGCCCCTGACACAGGCTGATCCTGTTTGGGGCTTGGAAACCACCTCTGTTTGCCAAGGCTGGTGTGCAGCTCCCCAGCCCAGGGCTGGCTGCTCCTGCAGGCCTGAGCCACACGTGCATGTCATGTTGGTGCCATTTGCTTGATGCTGAGGTCATGGTGATCCTGTCAGGCCCTTGCCAGAGACAGCTTTGGGCAGGGCCTCAGATCTGCCTTGGGTTCATACACTGATGATCCTGATCTATGCCCAGCATGACACCTTGTTGGAGGGAGGTGGTGGTGCTGAGGACCCCCACCAGCAGCCTAAGCAGGAGGCTTGGCCTTGCCAAAGTGCCACAGGATGTCCCTGCTCCAGACAGCAGGACCAAGGAGGAGCTTGTCTTTGTTTTTGCCCCCTGAGACGAGTGGCTGGCTCAGGAGGCCCCTCCAAACCCCCACATGTGGTTGTCCCATGTGGGTGTTGTGATGCATGTGAGGCAACAGTGCACTGGCCTGTGGCAGGCAAGAGAGTGCTGTGCCTCCAGTGTCACCAGGAGGGCCAGAGCAAGGGGCCAGCATGGAGGGGACCTGGAAGAACCAGCCTCTCCTCCCAGGCTCCTCACAGGAGCAGCCAGGGCAGATTTGATGCAGGTCTCCATGTTCGTTCTGGTGGTGCTTAGCAGTGCCCACAGCTAGGCCCTTGTGGGGGTGCTGGTGTCCCCCCATGGGAATGGGACAGGAATGGCAAAGGCAAGCACAGCTCTTTCTGACCAGGCTGTGGTGTCCCCCAGCACAGTGGGGTACCCAGGAGCCCTGCCTTTGCAGCTCCTGGCACTCAGCACCTCCCTGCACAGGCTGCTGCTGTTGAGCTGCCTCCAGACACCATCTCCTCCAACTCTTCTTTCTCCCCTTTGTTCACTAGAAAGAAACCAAGGGCATGGTCTCATTAAAAGTCATTCCCAACCAGCAAAGCCGCCTCCCTGCTCTCCAGGTAAGTGCAGCCCCTGCACCCACGGGCAGTCCTGGGACATGGCTGTGGGTGGGACCAGAGCAAACCAGTGCTGGGGAGAGAGCTGTGCTCAGCCAGGGGTGCCAGGGCAAGAGGGTGGCTGCCTTGCCTGAGCTGCTGGAGGGACCTGTCTGTGCTTGCATCACTGCAAACAACCCTATGTGGGGCCTGTGTGGGTGTATTTACCCAAAATGCACGTAGGATCACGGGGCTGGGATGTCTGAGCCAGCAGTGGTGTTTGGGGATGGGAAAGCAGTGGCAGGGGCACACCAGGGAGCAGCTGAGGGTCTCCTTCAGAGCCACAAGTGTTTGTGGCAGGGGCAGCCCCTGGCCCTGGGGTCCCTGCTGTCACCAGTGCCAGGTGCACCAGCCCCAGTAAAGGTGACATCAGTCCAGATGCACAGCGTGGGAGGAAGGGAGCAGTGGGGGAAGGAAGGCAGTTCCTTGCAGCTGCTGTCACTGCCAGGGTGGGGGGCCCATGCTGTGTCACCGGGGGGTGACACCTGCATGGCTCTGCCTTTGAAGTCCTGCTGTGGCCAAAATAGAATGGTGAGGAGGGCTGTGTTCTCTGCCAAGACTTCAGGGCTGTGGTAGCTGGGTTGCTGTCTTGTCTTTGTGCAGGAGCCCCCCCCAGTGCAGCCCCCCCTGTCATGCACAGGCAGGAGGAGACAGGAGTTCAGAGGCAGAGGGTGGGGGCTGGATGATGCTGGGATGGGCTGAGGGAGCACATGTCATTCTTTACCAGAGAAGCTGAAGTTCTGAATGTGGTGGCAAGTGGTGGCAGCTCTGTTTCTTCCTCAGTTTATGCTGTCCCCAGTCCTGCTCAACCAGCTTTGCATGTGTGTTTTTAAACACTGGCCCATGCCTGTCCTTCCCTGCTGTCAATCTGCCCTGACCCAGCCACCTCCAGCTGGCCAGCTCCATGCCAGAGGAAAAGAATGCAGTTCCTGGTTCACCTGGGGCTGGGAAAGACACAGGGACAAACTTCTTCCCTGCAACAGTTGTACTCCTTCCAGCAGTGCTGCTGTCTGCTCCCCAGAGCCACAGCTGCTTGTGTCTGTGTTTGTTGCAGTAGCACCACCAAGAGTGGGCTGTTTCCACTCCTGGATCCCCATGGTCACTTTTATCTCAGTGCTTGGCAGGCAGGATGGTGGAGATCCTGGAGATGATGATTTTCCCCTGTCCTGGCTCACGAGGCCAAAGTGTCTCTTGGAGCAGATCTGCTTGGGAGTGTCCTAAGGAGAGCAAGCACAGAGCATTCAAGGCTCTTGTGGCCCCCTCCAGCATATTCCCTGCAGTCCTTTGACTTTAAAAGACCAGGACTTCTTATGCTGGAGCCTGCTCAGCAGCTGAGGGGCTGGCAGCAGGCAGGCAAAGAGCAGCTGTGGGTGATGTGTGCAGCTCCTAACTGGTGTGTGGGGGGTATCTTTCCAAAGTGTCCTGGCTCAGGACGCCAGTGCTGCAGGAGCAGAGAGCTCTGGGCAGGTACCTGGGCAGTGCCTGCTGTGTATCCCTCGTGTTTGTGTGGGTGATCAGCTTCCTGGTGCCAGAGAGTGTTTTCAGAGCAAGCAGCAGTCCTCATCCTCAAAGGACATTCCACTCTTATTGTTTTTCCGAATTTCATTGTTTTTTTTGAGCGCCCTCATGTCACAGCTTGATCCATATGGTCTCTTCTGGCAGTGAAAGGGAACCATGCTTGTGTCCTGATGGCTCTGTGCCTCCAGCAGCACAGCTGAGGGAAATGATTAGTGTGGAACAAGGACAGCATGGTGTGCCCTACCGAGGGAGGATGAGTTTCCATGCCCTGCCTATCACATCTCAGGACAGGACAGGCATCAATGACCCCATGTGAAACTCCTTTCTCCCTTGCTACATGCTGTGTTTCTAGGGTAATTAGGCTAGAATAATGCTCAGCATTCTCTAAACTCTGCTTTTCACTCCTAATCCTCCACACTCTGCCTGGCTTTGCCTCCTCTGACAGGGTTCTGCTGGGAGTGGGTGCTGTAGACTCCCTCCCAAGGAGCTGAGCAAGCAGAAGGGACAGGAAAAGCAAACTTCCTCCCACCTTCCTGGTCCCCAGGGCTTCCCCAGCCTCAGGAGGGTACACAGTGGCCTGGAAGCAATAGCAGCAGCTCATTTCCAGTGGCATGAATTGTAATTTTGTGAGAGTAGCTGATGCCAAAGGGACCAGGACAGACCAAGGCAGGGATGGATACAGCACTGCAGCCTTGGCTCCCCAAAGGCCTTGTGCCAAGCAGGGGCTGCCCAGCTGCGGGGAAAGCAGCACAGAGCAGCTGAGATTGAGCCATGGCTTCCCTGGGGTCCCTGTTGCAATGTCACCTCTGTGCTCACTCCACTGCAGAGCCCAGTTGTGCACCACGTTGTTGGGACTGCTCTGTGGCTGGCTGAACTCAGCAGCACTGTGCAGCAGCCAGGGCACTGCAGGGAGGCTCCGTGGCAGGGTTTGAACACCACCTGTGTGTGTGTGTGTGTGTGTGTGCCTAGAGGCAGCAGCCTTGTCTCCAGCTCCCAGTAAGGCCAAGATACTCTCCTACTCCATCCCTTATCCACTCACCAGCGCAATTCCATGCCCAAGCCTTTCCCCCTAAACTCTGGGCATCCCTTTCTCCCCACACAGCCTTGTGGGACCTGGAAAGGAGCAGGGGCTTTGTGTCTGCAGCCATTTCTGCAGTCACTGCTTGGGAATGCGGTGTGGGGGCCAAACTCAGCCACCCTGCATGGCCATGCTGACTCTGGTCTCTCTTTTCTGCAGATGTTCATGAGGGCACAGTTTGACTATGACCCCAAGAAAGACAACCTGATCCCCTGCAAGGAAGCAGGACTGAAGTTTCAGATTGGTGATGTGATTCAGATCATAAACAAGGACGACAGCAACTGGTGGCAGGGCCGGGTGGAGGGCTCCTCCACCGAGTCAGCAGGACTCATCCCTTCTCCAGAGCTGCAGGAGTGGTAGGTCCCTGGATGTGCCCAGAAGGGCTGGATCTGGGAGTGGAGGTGGGAGCTGGGACCATGTGCTATCAGGAGTTTGTGTTGGGCAACACCAGTGTCACTGGACAAGGAGGAGAATGTCCCCTTCATGTGCTGCAGGTGGGACTTTTCCTATCCCAGCAGCCAGCCTGTTTCTCTTGCATGACTGAGGGACAATCCTGCTGCTGTCCCAGGGCTTGGGGTGGCAGCTGGGCCATGGTGGTGTCCTCCTCTCTTGGCAGGCGTGTGGCAAGCGTCACCCAGCCCAGCCAGAGTGAATCCCCGAGCTGCAGCCCCTTTGGGAAGAAGAAGAAGTGCAAAGATAAATACCTGGCCAAGCACAGCTCAAGTAAGTGTGAGCAGGGCAGTGGGCTCAATCCCCTGCCCTGGCCATCCCCTGCCCAGAGACAGGGCTGTTTGTGTCCTCCTATGGACCTCCTGTGTCCTCCTGTGGAGGTCACAAACAGCCCAGCTGTGTCAGCAGTGGAATCTCAGGATACTCCACAGCTGACAGCTTTTTTGAATCTCTTCTGCAGTCTTCATGTTCCTCTTGTGGCCACAGCTGCGTCCCCATGTAGAGCATGAGGCCAGGGCTGGCTCAGCACGGGGCTCCTGTCCTCTCCCCTGGTGACAATCCCTTGCCACTCCTGGCCCTGTGAGCTCAGGCTCCTCAGCCTCAACCCCCCCAGGCTGCTGAACACAGGGCAGGCAGTGGCAGTGCTGCTGCTCAGCAGTCAGGGAAGAGCCTGAGCTGCTCCCACAGCTGCCAGGGCCTGTCCCTGGTGAGGCAGGGAACTGCCCCTCAGCCACCCATGCAAGCACCCCGTGCTAAACTGAGCAAAGAGCTGGCAGAGGTGGGTGCCTGGGGACTGCTGGCTCCTGGCCCGGCCTGCAGCTCCAACCAGCAGCAAACAAGGCTGTAAATCACCCAGATATATAAAGCTCCTCCAGCAGCAAGCTCTCTGCAGCATCCCCAGCTCCCAGGTCCTACTGTCCTGAGCAGAATTACTGAGCAAAAGCAGCCCTGGCTTCTCTGGCAGCTCCCCAGCACCCACTGTGCCCCTCACCTGCTGCTTGCTGTTGGTGCTGCCACCCTGGATGAGCTCCCAGCCCAGTCCTGATCACTCCTGTCCATTTGCCCTGGCTTTGCTCTGACACACATATGTGGGTCATGCTGGTGTGGCCAAGCCAATTCTGACCTCTCCATGTCTTCTTTCTCCCCCACCCCAGTTTTTGACCAGCTGGATGTCGTTTCCTATGAGGAGGTGGTGAGGCTGCCTGCCTTCAAGAGGAAGACTCTGGTGCTCATTGGTAGGTCCTGTCCCAGGGGCTGTGTGCTGGGAACCAGGACTGTGCAGGGGCTGGGGCAGCAGAGCCCTTGAAGACCTAGGGAGAAGCATTTCTTCAGCCTGCAGCAGTCACCCCACAGGCTGAGCCCCTGCTGCATGGTCTGGAATCCGTGCTGTAATCCTGGGGAAGAGTTAATTCAGGCATTTGCAAATCCTGGGTATCTAAATGGAAAATCTTTATTTAAAGCTGCTCTGCAGTTGCACCAAAGCAAGCACTGCCACACTGTGGGGACTGAGCACTTGGTGGTGGACTCATGGCAGCCCACCCAGGCTGGTTCTCTGTGGAAGCATTCCTGTCTCCAGCTGGGGATGGAGATGAGCATCCCCAGGGCACAAAGAGCCTCTTCCAGGGCTGGAAGACACCCCAGACCAGCCCAGAAAGCACATCTTGGGCAGGGCCCAGGCCAAGCTCTGCACTTTCTATCAGACCCAGAGCTGTGGAGGGGCCCCAGCATCTCCCCCCAGGCTGCTCTGAGCCCAGCTCCAGTGTCCATCTCTCTCTCCCTCTCCAGGGGCCAGTGGTGTGGGCCGTAGCCACATCAAGAATGCTCTGCTCAGCAACAACCCAGACAAGTTCATGTACCCACCCCCATGTAAGTACCAGCACAGGCTGCATTTCCTCTCACCTCTTTGATCCAGGACCCTCTGACAGCAGGTGGGATGTGAGGAGATGTTCCTCCAGCACCACCAAGCCCCTGAAGTCAGAGGTCCCCACATGCAGGGCCTCCCAGCCTGCAGTCCCACACAGACCCACCTTTACCCACCCACAGAGGCTGCCCACACACAGGCACCTCACTCCTTTCCATCCAGGGCTTGTCCCCAGCTGGCCAAGGCCCCTGCTTGTCCAAAGCAGGAAGAGGTTAACTGGGGATCAGTACAGCTTAATCTTGATGCCTGCTCCACTCTGTTCCCCTCTCTTTCTGAGGCCAGCATTCACCCTCTCCCTCCCTCCCTCCCCAGACACCACACGCCCCCAGAAGAAGAATGAGGTGGATGGGAAGGACTATTTCTTTGTCTCCACTGAGGAGATGACCCGGGACATCTCAGCCAATGAGTTCTTGGAGTTTGGAAGCTACCAGGGAAACATGTTTGGCACCAAGTTTGAAACAGTGCACAAGATCCACCAGCAGGACAAAGTCGCCATTTTGGACATCGAGCCCCAGGTAAGGAGCAGGGGAAGGGGTGGGGGACAGGGGCTGCCACAGACTGAACTCCCTGGGTGCTGGCTGTGACTGTCCCTGCCTTCTCTTCTCAAAGCAAGAAACCAGCAAGCCCTGGGGTGGCATTTCCATTCCCAAGACATGGGAACAGTGAGGGTGTGCCCTGTCACAGCACACGGCCAGGCTGCTGTGGGAGTGGGTTGCAGGGATCCTTTTCCAGAAATCCACCCAGTGAGCTGATGTCCCCAAAGAGGGGTGTCCCCTTTAACCCCCACTGCATCACAGGCAGCTGGGCTTGCTCCCAGCCTGGGGAGGGGGCTCACTCTGCTAACTGCACCCCTCTCTCTCCACAGACCCTCAAGATCGTGCGCACGGCTGAGCTCTCCCCGTTCATAGTCTTCATTGCCCCCACAGACAAGGCAGAGGAGGTGAGTGGCAGGCTGTCCCCTCCTGTCCCCTCTGGCTGGGCTTCTTGCACCTGCTGCAGGAACCCAGGGCTCCCCATCAGCACATTCCTGCCTGTTTGGCTTTTGGTGGTCCAGAACTCAGCCCAGGAGAAGGAGCTGCCAATTCCTGCAGCTGTAAACTCAGCAAGGCTCATCCCAGCAGCATAATCACGGTGGGGAGCACAGTTGGGGCAGGACCATTTATCCTGCCATCAGCTATGCAAATAGTCACACAAACAACCGCTCCTTTCATTCTTTGCCTCATTAGGATGCTGATCCCTTTAACGTGAGGATGAAAGCAGCACTGATAGCGCAGTTAACTCATTCAGTGCCAGGCATCAGGCTGGCAGCCACAGGCCATCACTTCCCAGGAGGGCCCCGGGTGTAGGGATGCTGCCTGCCCTGCCCTACAGCCCAGGCTGGCAGGGAGAGGCCAACGAGCAAACCCAGAGCTGTGCTCCTCCTGGATTCAATGGCAACAAGGCCACCTCTTCCAACCTCTTAACTTTGTGTTTGTAAAGCTTAAGCTACAGCTGTTTTTCAGAGAGGATATTTATGCAGCCTTCAGAGCAAGTGTTGTGCAGGTATTCAGAGGCACATTAACTGCCCGATGCAGCAGAGGGGGGAAGGGGACAGATCTCAGAAGAGAAAGGGCCACTCTGTCACCCACCGCTGCCTCCATCCAGAGAGGAATCACATCCTGCTGCAGTGGGCAGGGCTGCCAGGCACTAAATATAACCCTGCAGCTCGGCTCACTCTGAGGAGGGATGCAGCAGAGTTACTGTGACCCCGCAGAGCTCACATGAGCAAAAACTGCTGCTTGCCCTCCCTCCCCTTTCCACCCCCAGCAGCTGCTGGCTTCATCCACAGTACAGGAAAAATTAATTTGGTAAGAATAGATGAATATTTTCAGTAACTCTTTCAAGATGAAGGCAGCTAAGCAGTATCTTGGGATTTTTCTGGCTTTTTTTTGGTTTTTTTGCCCCAGAGTAATAATTATATTTAAAGTTTGTCAGTGTTGAACTGAACACCTTAAAGACAGAAGCCTGCTGTGCCCTGAGGGAGGGTGTGTATTACAAATAATACTGTGCCATTTCTAATATGTTTTTAGTGCTGACCACTAAAGGTATCAGTACTGTGATATCGACCCAGGTGGTCTAACAAAAAAAAGGACATAAAGACTGGTCTGATTTAGTCTATCAATATATTTTTAGGTCTAGTTATAATAGATATAATTATATAATAGATATGATAATTAATATAATCTAATAATACCCATTTAGGTCTATTAATATCTGCACAGAGCTCAGTGAACACTGCACCCCAAGCTATCCCTCCTCCCCTGTCTTTCAAGCTCCATTAGGAAAATATGTGGAAATGGTCTGGACCTCATTGCCAGGGGCATTGCTGCCCAGGGAATGCCCCTACAAGCCACTCTGGCAAGAGGGAAGAGGCAGCTTTGCTTTTACTATAGAAATACAGCACTAAAAACCCAGCCAAAAGCAGGAGAGAGGCTGGGAAAGCTCTGCCAACTGGTGCTGCTCTGGTCAAAAGCCAGTGGGGAGGGAGCATCCTGCAGGGATCCCACCTCCAACCCACCCTGAGCAGGTGACAATCCCTGAGCAGCCTGCTGCTTGTCAACCTTCTCCCTGGGAGCTGCCACAGAGCATTTTAAAGGTAAATAGGAGAGCCAGCAGGTCTGGCCTCACTCTAGCAGGTAGCCTGATGCTCCCAGCACCACACAAAGTCCAGACACCAGCCCAGAGATCACACAACAGCTCCTGGCCCATCAGACAAGCCCTGAGGATTCTCTGTGCTCTGATACTCCACAGTGGAGCAGTTTGGGTGTTGGGAGGGGTTTCCCTGCTGGGGGGTGCTGTGCAGTCCCTCTCTGAGCCCTGTCCTGTCCCTTGCAGTCGGAGGCTCTGCAGCAGCTCCGCAAGGACTCGGAGAGCATCCGCAGCCGCTACGCACACTACTTCGACCTGTCCCTGGTCAACAACGGTGTGGAAGAGAGCCTGCAGCTGCTGCAGGAAGCCTTTGAGCAGGCCTGCAGCTCTCCACAGTGGGTGCCTGTCTCCTGGGTCTACTGAGAGGGCAGCCGAGCCCAGCTGCTTCCCATCAACCTTCCTGCAGCCACTGGGAAACACCTCCTCAGCTTCCCTTACCCCACAGAGCCCAGCACAACTCCCCTCCTCTGCTGCTCCACGGACATGCTCTTGGTTCTCACACTCTCACAGGGTGCCCACAGCTCCTCTCCTGGGGGAACAAACACAGGACAGAGGCTGCCTGGGGGCCAGACACCTCCTGTGGCACTGCAGGGCAGGGCAGTGGCTGCAGCAGAGCCCAGGTTAGCTCAGAGCACAGCTCCCTGCCCTCCACGGGCAAGGGAAAGCACAGTCCTGCTGTAGCAGCCAGCTGATCTTCCCTGCAGCAGTCAGCCCCAAGGGAAGTGGCAGAATGGGCGTTTTCCCAGGCAGATGTCTCCTGAGGTGGCAGGAATGCACACAAACCTTTCCCTGTGTCCATGAGCCTTCAAGGAAGCCCAGGTCTTAGGAGGCTTCTCCCAGACCACACCAGAACTCCTCCATCCAAGGGTTTCCTTTCACAAATGGGGAAGATGATAAATGTGGCATGGAGCACCCCCAGGCAGGCCTCACCCCATCTTCCCAGGCTGGAGTTTTCTCCTTCACCCTGTGCAGCCATAGGTGTAAAAACTCTCTGTATTGGAATTCTCACCGTGCAGCTTGGATTGTTACTGCCTGGCCAGAGAAACTGAGCAGCAGCTGAGCCAGTCCCACAGACCAAACCCCAGAGGGACTCTTCACTGGGTAAATGACATCCAACCACAACTATCTGTTGCATGCAGTAGAAAAGTGTCTACAAAGATCATCCAGGCATGTTTTCTAGTCTAGGGTGTCTCACACTGTATGCAAACGTGAAAGCCATGCTCACCCTGGGGTTTGTAGTGACTCACAAACCCCACACCACCATGTCTGGGAAATATCACCACATCCACCATGTAGGTGAAAAAAAAAAAAATCTCATTTGTGTGTTCAGTCAGCTATAGGGGCAAGGGGAAGTTGGTTATAAAGTCTTGTGCAATTTTTTTTTTTTAAGGATGCCAAAAATAAAAATCTATGTGCAATAGGGACCTTTGTTCTGATCCACTGCAGGGAAACAATGAGCAGCAATAAATGTGTGCTGAAACATTGCCATTGGTGGAGTTTTACCTCTCAGGCTGGGCACTGACTAAGCAAGGACAAAGGCCCTTCTAGTGATGGTCCTCATCAACATCATCATTTCTCTGCTCCAGCAGCTTCTTCAGGAGAGGAGCAGAGCCTGGGCACATGGCAAAATCTGCCCCCCTGCCCCATGAATGCCACTGACCTTTTGGGAGAAGGCAGAAGAGCAAGAAAGTCACCTGTTCAAAACCAGTTTTATTTCTTTTTTTTTGTAAAAAAAGAGTAAATAAAAATGGACCTCTTTAAAATTTTTTTTTCCTGCTCAGGTTGTAACACCCACCAGCTGCTGTCCCCACTGCCTGCATCTCCAGCACTGGAGGGGAGGACAGACTTTTAAGACTAAAGCAATGCACGAGGTTAAACCAACAGTTAACAGAATCTCTGCAGGGATGAAAATCAGAACAAAACAGCCTGGGGTGCTTCCTCCTTAAAAAGGAGCTAAATCCTGGCTCAGCACTACTCCTGTGACCTTCTTGTGAAGGAGAGACCTTCTTCCTGATAGGTTAGCAACAAATTTATCTGAAACCGTTTGAGGCCACAGCCAATGGCCCTTGGCAGAGCTGCCTCTGACCAAGCTTTCCCTCAGGACTGCAGTCCCTGTCACCTCCTGCCCTCATCCCCACCTCCAGCCTTCAGAGCACACTGGGCATCAGAACCAGGCAACCAAAAGCTTTGCAGTCCAACAAATGGATAAAGAGCAAAGAGCCAGCAAAAGGGACAGAGTGCCCAGGTCACTGAGGCAACTGGGCTTGGGAATCAGCACACAGTGAACAAGCATGTCCTTGTGCCATAAGCAAAAAGGAGGAATTAAATTTTCTAATCCTTTCATGATAAAGGTAAAAAAAGGATTGAAAAATTATTTTGGGTGGACTATTTGTTCTTGTTTAAGTGAAGGTCAAGCCAAGCATGTGGCCAGGTTAAAACACAGACCTTCAGAAATAACTGATCTGACTGTCCCCAAGCAAACCCATTCACATGGGCTGTGACAGAGCCACTCCTCCAGGCAGCAACACACTCTAACAGCTTCAGCCTTGGGAGAAAAGGAAGAAAGAAGCAGTACATGAGGGGAGGCAAAGATCATTCCACCCTCTCTAGGTGAGAACAGAGACCAAGGAAGAGCCAGAAGCTACAGTTTCCCTGAAGATAACCATTTCTGTTGGCATCATGCTGCTCAGCTTTAGAGATGAATCCAGTGCAGGGACAGTGAGGCACCCTGCTCCTCTGGCAACCCTTAAAACAGGATGAAGAGGGGCACCTGAGCAGGGCAAACACCCACTCACTCATATAAACAGCAGAAAAGAACTTGGAACTTGCTGGCTCCTCTGCCATGCAGCCAGTCCTCCTCAAGGCCTGAAACTTCCCTCCTTACTGATGAGGGTGCCTGCTTTGGACACAGTTGCTTAGTCCGAGATCTCTTCTACCTCCTTTTGTTTCTTCTTCTTCTTCTTGCTGCTGCTCTCACTGGTCTGTGGAGAGGTTGGAATGGTCAGGAAGGCATCAGGAGAAGGAATCCCCCACTGCCCATTTCAGGAGGAACAGCTCCACCCCAGCAGCAGTGCAGGCTCCCCATGGCACACCCCAGCTCCCAAAGAAACCCCTGACAGGGCACAGGGGTACCCACCACCTGCCCTATCTCCCACCACCAGTTCAGTTTAAAATGCACCTCTAATACATCCTCCTCTGCTGTGGGAAGCCTGGCACTCCGTGGACATGCACTGCAGGCATGCAGTGGAGCTAATTGTGGAGCTAATTAGGGACAGACAGCAATCCCTACCATGCCATTGCAGTACCCAATTACATACCCTCTCTGTTTGTTCTCCCCCACTCTCAGCTGCCTCTCTGGCTTTCTTCTCTTTCTTCCTCTTTTTCTTTTCCTTTTTGCTGAGCTCCTCTGGTGGTGGGGTGGAAGGGGATGGTGGGGTCACAGCTTCCTCGTTTTCACTCTCTGAGTCTCGCTTTCTCTGTTGGAGTAACACCTTGTCAGACACACCAACACCTTCCAACAGAGCTCAGGTGAGGGGAAAACTGATTGCCTGATTCAATACAACTTCATTTAACAACAGGGTGACTTGCAGACAGTCCAGCATACATATCTAGGATTTCTTTCTGCCAGAATTGCCCCGTGTTTTTCAGTGTTTCCAGCATCCCAGATATTAGTTTGAAACACTGCTGCACCTTTCCAAGGGTATGCAAAAGCCCTGAGTTGGGAAATTTTAGGGGCAACTCTTGCACGGACATTTCTGCAGCTCTCTGTAGCCTCCAAAAAGGTTCTCTGGCACAAATCTCTGCTGTAGCTCCATACAATATATTTTCTTGTGCTGTGTTTATTATGCCCAGGGCCAGTAGCTTGGTGCTTGAGCTGCAAATTGTGCCCTGGGGTGGTGGGAAATTGCTGGAGCTCCAGGCAAGGAACTGTGAATGGCCACTGACCTTGTGCCTAACAAAGGGCATGGAAGACCCTGGACTAAAAATCATCATTGGACCAAAATGCAGGTGCAAGGTATGTGCAGATCATGGGAATAACAGGCATGAAGTAAGAGCCAGAGAGCCCTGGCAATACTCACTTTTGCAGCTCTGTCCACCTCTGAAACAGCTTGGTGATCAGCAGCTGCTTCTTTCCTGGAAGTATCCCTGAAAGAAAAGGTCCCAAGGCTGCACAGGACAGCTGTGGCCTCGTGCTGCTGTGGAGTTACCAATCCCTGTCCCCTCACAAGGGCTCTGGGAGCCACCCCAGGGGCTGGCTGGGGCAGTGGCTGTGGGGGAGAGCTGCAGCCTGCACCAGGGCCAGCTGGGCTGGGCAACACAGCCTCCCCCATTTGCTTTAGCAGACTGACTCCCTCTAGAACCACAGCAGGCTAAAAAGGGATAACTGTCTGCTCAGGGCCTTTCCTTCCATCACTGCCCAGGAGCAACACACACCAAGAAATGCAACTGCATCCCACAGGTCCAGACAGCCTTGGGCCAAGCCTAACATGATCCCTGCACAAATGGCAGCATCCAGCCCAGCCCTTGGTGCACAGAGCTCCCCTCTGAACACACCCAGGACCCACCTGTAATCCACATATTCCTTCTTCCAGGACTCTGGTGTGCTCTCATTGGGTTTTCCATGCTTGTCCAGCAGACCCTTCTGGATCATCATCTTCTTCTGACTGGCCTGAAAGCAAAGTGCAACAAGTCAAACTGCAGCTCCAGGTAGGAACAATCCTCCCTCAAGGTAAGAGGAGGGAATCCAGCAAAAAGCCAAGCCAACAACTACAGCATTATCTATTTACCACTGTTCCAAGGACCTTAAATGAGACAAAACATCCCCTGCACAAAAGCCTTAATCTCAGACAAGAGGCATCTTTATCAGAAAATAATGGCTAATTTGATGGGGGGGGGGGGTCACAACAGTAATACAACTGCACATCATGGAGTCTGGATCTTTGACTGGGTTATTCCAGCTTCATGACCTGCAGCATTTGAGCTGGAGCACTTCTTAGTGAGCTTTTGCAAAGGACAAATGCTTAACTGTCCTGTATTACCCCACCTTTGCTGTGAGACAGATGTTTCACCTGAACCACAGAAATGGGCTGGGCCACAGCAACTTGACACTGAGTTTGGAGTCCAGCCTGGCTGCTGTTAAGCTACTGCCAGATGCCTGAGGTGGGAGAGAAACCCAACACTGTGTTCCCACTGCTCCTGTCCTTCAGGCACAGTTCAGTGTCTCACAATGTTGCACCAGAAGGAAAAGGAGCTCCTGCCCAGCCCCTTGAGCCATCAGCATGGGGTGATGGATGAAGGTCATCTTTGCACAGAGTGCTAATGCCATCCACTTCACATCATTTGGCTCTTTACCAGAGGAGGGCTGGTGCTGTACAGATCTGAGGAGCCCATGCAGCAGCCCCCAGGCTCTTCTGGGAGGGAAAGCCTCACTCCCACCAGCACTGGGCTTCCATAGCCCTGGCACTGGGAATTGCCACCATCATGGCTCCAGGAGACCACAGCAGAATTACAGCAAGGCCCTGAAGAGGATACAGGCACAGCTTTGCCCAAGAGCCCCAGATCCCAGCAGCTGGGCTCCCACCACAGCCCTGGGACTGAGCCCACGGCCACAGCAGCACTCACCTTGGGGCCCAGCCCCCATTTCCTGGGATATGTGTCCCTCTCCATGATCACTCTCTTGATCTTTGCCACGATGCCGTGGTCACAGGTGGAAATGACTGCTGTGGTCATCAAGGCAATGGCTGCAGAAGCAGGCAGGGAGGTCAGTAACTCTTGAAGAACAGAACTGTGACAGCCTGTTCTGCCTCTGTCAGCACAAAGGTGACCAACACCCCCACCAGTGTCACCCCAAGGACTCACTGACTGTCACACAGCTTCTCTGAAAACCCTGGTTAGAAATGGGCACCCTTTAAAGTCAAGCTAGCAGTCACTGGAGTCCCTCTGCACTGATCTAGCAGGAGGTGTGATGTGCCTGGTGGCAGCATGTGATCAGACAGCATGGCTCGTCCCAGTGAGGAGGGAGCCCCCAAAAGAGGGGCTCCAACCCTGCCAGCATTGCTGCCCTCCTGCAGGCAGCCAGCCACACAGCACAGCAGCCTCCAGCAGCACACTGGCACGCTGCAGGATGTCTGGAGGCTGCACAGCACCCAGAGCCTAGAACAGGAGCTGGGGTGCTGCAGGAGGGCAGCTCCACTGCACTCAGAGAATGGATAAACTGTGTCATCACCTCACACACAGCACACCTGAGCATCACACAGCTGCTGAACCCCTCACCTTGCCAGGACTGATGCAGCCACTGCTTAACATCCTGCCCAAAACCAGCTGCCTTGGGCCCACATTCCCAGCAGGAAGCACCAATTAAACCTTCTGCACATGGGAACTAATCTGTGGTGCCTTTACTGTCACACAGTCTGATATTTCTGCAGTTAGCTGGACACAAGGAGGAGGAGGCATTTCATACCTAAGCAGATGGCTTCTCCTTTTGTGGTGATGACAACAATCTCCTGATTAAGCTCAATCCCATCCTCATACCGCAGCACACCAGGCAGCATGATCTTGGCTCCATAGCAAATGGCATTAACCTGAACATGTAGGCAATGGGAGGGCTTAGAAACTATTATGAGAATCAGAGTATGAAGTGTCTCTAATTTTTAGCTTCCCACTGCTATTACCATCCCAGCAATACCATCCCTAAGTAACTATTCATTTTTTATCCACTACATAAACTTGGGAGCTTTGGAGGGAAAAAGCAAAGCACCTATCACAGCAAACAACAGGTGAGGCAGATCTCTCATAACCATCAGCACCCTCTGTCATTTAATTCATGGCTCCTGCATCTTAGTGCTGCTCTGGCAGCAGCCCATAGGAGGTTCTACACAAGTCACCATCAGGACAGCACTGGACATCACACAGCTCCTGACCCCCTGTGTATTCTATCAGCTGCACAAGTCAGGAGGACACTTTGCAGTCTGTGTCTGTCCCCTGGCACTGCCTCAGGAACTCACTGCACTGTCTTTCATGACGAGCCTCTTGTGTGAAGTCAGCAGCTTCTCCAGGGGCAGGATGACCCTCCTCAGGTAGCTGTCATCCTTGTTGTTGTCATACTGCCACTGGGCGTCCAGCACGTCGTGCATGGTCACCATGTTGTCCTGCAAAGACAAAACCCTTCGAAACTCTCCCAGCCACCAGCTTAAAACATGCACAAGAGAATAGCTAAAACCCAGATGCCAAACATAAGCATGAAAACACAAAAGAAGAAAGAATATTTTCAGCTTGAGGTCAGCCTGGCCTGAGCTACCAGACCTCAACCTTCCTAATCTCAGACAGCATTTGGATCTACAGTCTAAGGTCTGCCCACATGAAATTTTAAAATATGACCCAACTTAAATTCCTGGGGGTTCTAGACAAAAGTTAGTGAGCAGAAGTCTAAATTAACCAGCTCCTTAATCTGTGACATGGAATAAATTCTGAGGCAGCTCTGAGCACCTGGAAATCAGCAATGACCCAGTGATTACAGCTGTGCTAAGAGCACAGATGGGTGGGGAAGCACTTTAACTCTGATACTGCTACTCAGCAAAAAAAAAAAAAAGTTCTGGAGTTTGGACCAGGCAGCAGGATCTGTCTTATGACCAGAGTGAAAAGACTGTACAGGTGTCCAAGAGCACACAAGGCTGCATCCCCCAGGATCATTCCAATGAACCACACTCCCTGAGCTGCGCTGACTCCAAGTGGTCACTTCACACTTCTGACCTCAAGGGACACTGGGGTCTGTAGGCTGAGAAACACAGGTGACTTAAAACAACCTTTCAGCCACCACAGTGCACTTCCCAGTCACTCACTGTCCCAAAGTTTAATTACCAGAACAGGAGCAACATCCTGAACTGAACTCAACACTTTGGTTACAGACCATCTACAGCAAGAGCTCTGTCTGGGGGCTATTCACAGAACTCCTCCCAGAGCCTAAAGCTAACCCTGTGAAACTCACAGAGTCCCAAGGAATGGTGCAATTGTGAAATTTCAGGTGGGCTGGCTATAGTGTGAGGTGCCACCGTACCGTCTCTCCCAGGATGCCCGAGCGCACTCTGCGGAGCTCTTGCATCTGGCCCCCCACGCCCAGCAGCAGCCCCAGGTGAACACAGAGGGTTCTGATGTATGTGCCTGCTTCACAGCTCACCCAGAAGATACCTGAAAGGCATAACAGCATGGTTTTTAAGCAAGAAATTAACCACATCCTTCAAGAGAAGCTGTATGCCCAGCCTTTCCCAGAGCCATCAGCATGGGGTGATAGATGAAGGTCATCTTTGCCCTGAGAGCTAATGCCATCTAATTGACATCATTTGGCTCTTCTGTGAAGGGTGCAGCAGTACAAGAAGAGATGGGATTCGGTTCCCAGCACACCAAAGCAATGCACGGAGCAGTTACTGCTGGACAACTGAGGATTTAGGCCTGAAGACATCTGCCCAAAACAGCCCATTACACAGAAAACTTTATCAGTTGTCAGTTTTAGAGGAAGAAGGCAGGAAATCCCTGCTTTACCTAATCTTTTCTCAGGATCATACTCCACCAGCTTGCTCTCGTAGATGGTTCTGACCCTCAGCTGTCGTTTGACAGCAGCAATGAGGGGTGGCCGCTGGAACAGGGCACCTGTCAGGGTTTCTATGGCCTGAGGGAGGAAAGAAATGCAAGAGTTTACACCTGTGCCCTAAGGCAGGAGCACCCTGGAGTCTGCAGCAATTGTCCACTTTCAAGAGTGAGAAACCACGAGGTTTATTCTGATTTGGTGATGCCATATTTAATAAAGCAAATCCAAGCCAGTGATGTGGTCAAGATGCCAGTGAGCACAGCCAGGATTTTTTCCATGAGATGGCAGCATGTGATCAGACAGCATGGCTCGTCCCAGTGAGGAGGGAGCCCCCAAAAGAGGGGCTCCAACCCTGCCAGCATTGCTGCCCTCCTGCAGGCAGCCAGCCACACAGCACAGCAGCCTCCAGCAGCACACTGGCACGCTGCAGGATGTCTGGAGGCTGCACAGCACCCAGAGCCTAGAACAGGAGCTGGGGTGCTGCAGGAGGGCAGCTCCACTGCACTCAGAGAATGGATAAACTGTGTCATCACCTCACACACAGCACACCTGAGCATCACACAGCTGCTGAACCCCTCACCTTGCCAGGACCAGTGCCCAGCACTCTGCATGCCAGATGCCAGTGGCTAAGAGCACGTGAGACTTACCCTGGCCAGCTGAGCCTCACTTTCAATGGCATTGTGCAGCCGAACAATTCCCACATACTCTTTGCCTGAAAGAACGACAAGAGCAGTCAGGAGTGGCCACTTGCATTTGATGTTGACCTCAAGGTCCATCCTGCTTCATAGGCACACGTCCCCAGAACCCTGAAATCCTACCACCTCTTCTAGGAAAGGGGCATGGTTTATTACAGAGTTGCTTATTCTCTCAGGGAAATAAATCTAAGCCACATTTAATTCTTCTCTGGACTAGTAGAGGCTGAGGCAGTAAATTCAACTGGTATGTAAAATCATGTCAGAGATTTTTTTCACTGATTTGTAACAGCCCAAGCACCAGAGAAGCAATGGATGTGGACTCAGTGGCTTGGAATAACATGCAATCTTTAAAATCAAGGCACTGAAAACCAAGATTTGCCTTTTCAAGATTTAGAAATCTCGGTTTTGTCTCCAAAAGCACTTCACACATCCCCAGCTGCTGCCAGTGGCCCTATCATCAAACCAACCTGCACTCTGTTGGGATTTGACCAGGCGTGTGGCCCTCTCGATGCACACTATGAGGCACCCAGTCACCTTGGGATCCAGGGTGCCACTGTGCCCCGTCTTCTCCACCCGCAGGATGCGCCGGATCCACGCAACCACCTCGTGAGAGGATGGATTGGAGGGTTTGTCAAGGTTAATAAAGCCAGACCTACAGTGCAAAATGGCAGGGAATGGGAGCTGAGCATCAGGGGAAATGTAGCAACAGTGCAGTAACTTTGAAATACTGTCCTGGCTGCAAAGAAATGTATTTCTATACAGGCAGATAAGCAATGAGCCTCCCAGCAGCTCTCAGTGAGCCCACACTG
Source organism: Cettia cetti (assembly GCA_013401135.1). Taxonomy (NCBI): domain Eukaryota; kingdom Metazoa; phylum Chordata; class Aves; order Passeriformes; family Sylviidae; genus Cettia; species Cettia cetti. The sequence continues at coordinate 73,411 of VZUI01050164.1, forward strand.
ACTGATCCACGCACAACAGGTGATAGAATCCACCTGTTGTGTCAAGGAATTCTCCCCTGCCTTATCACTACTCTGCACTTCAAATTCCCAAATTCTACAAACTCCAAGCAGTTTCAAAGCCCAGCAGGCCAAAGGACTTTTCCAGAGACCCCAGAGAATTCCTTAGGTGGTTTGCATGTTAACCCACAGACCTGCTACAACCCCAGAACAGAGAAACCTTTATAGGGTGAGATCAGTGGGTCCTATTTAAATGTTTACTGATTATAGCAAGGCAGTGAGTGAAGAAGAAAGGTGCAAGGGGAATCCAGACAGAAAACATTTTGAAGGTATTAACTGTGAAAGAAAAATAAACCACTCTGTCCTGTATTGCACTCACCTAACATAGTCAGAAATCTCTCTCTTCAGGGGATTAGCACCGGAAGGAAGAGGTGTGTAGTGTGCTGTCCTCACATTTAATTTGTCAAAGTTCTACAAAATCCAAGCAGAAGTTACAAGCCTTTTTAAGCTCCCTTGATTTCAGTATTGCTGTGCTGCAGTACATCTTCCCAGATATACCAGGTCTGATTTGTACATTTAAGTGATAGAGCCACTTCCAAAATGAAAATGACCCAACAATGAAACCATGATAATATTTTACAAAAATCGAGAAAAATAGAAATCCCGGACTGTAGGAGATGGGAAAGCAGCACAACATACGAACTGACAATGGAGGATAAACCAAACATTCCCCAGAAACTCAGCAAAAGCAACCTGGAAGTCTACACACAGCACAGGCCACGGTCAGACCCAAATTAAAAACTCAGAAATCATGGCGGGATCTTTCCAAGGCATGGAAAACTCACAAAACTTAAACTGATCCCGCCGGAGAAACTTTGCAACACGATTTCTGCAGGCAGAGCACCACGTGCGCTGCTCCCTGCGGGAGCGGGGTTACACCTCCAGGGGCCCAGGACAAAAGGAGCGGGAACACGAGGCTGAGCAGAGCCCGCCCTACCTTCAGCAGCAAGGGCCACTGCGACGTGTCCAGCTGGGCCACCCGCGACTCGGGCTTGATGAGAAAGTCCTCGGTGTGCTGAATGTCCTGCGGGGGGAAGAAGGGAAGCGGGATCAGAGAGGGGGAGGCCGGCGGGCCGCGCTCCCGCTCTCCACGTGGCCCGGGAGGCTCCGCCGCCACCACGCGGGGCGGGAGCGGGGAGAGCCCGGCCCGGCCCTACCCACGGTCCCCGGAACGCGTCCCCACGGATGGGGCTGGGGGAGCCCCCCTGGCACCCCCGAGCACGGCCCGATAAGCTGCCCCCCCCCTTCCCCGCGCTCACCGCTACATCATCATCGGCGAGCGCCCGCTTCTCCTTCTTCCGCCGCTTCTTCACGCTGGAACCTGCGGGAGCGACACGCCGGGAGTGAGCGCGGCAGGGCCGGGAGGGGAGAGAGGCAAAGGCCCGGGAGGGGAGAGAGGAAAAGGCCCGGGAGGGGGGCAAATCCGCCCGCATAGCCTTCCCCGAGCCCTTCCCGTGGCCCTCCCCGCCGGGGCTCCCCGCGGCCCCGCCGGTCCCCACCGCTGCGCACCGTCCCCGTCCGCCATGGCCGAGCCGCGTGCTGTCCCCGCCGCCGGCCGAGCAGCGCAGAGACCGCCCCGTCC
>VZUI01050168.1:0-45108 GCA_013401135.1 Cettia cetti
CTCACGATCTGGGATACAGAGGCACCGTCAACCCAGGACAAAAACAAAGTCCAGTAAAGCGATATGTTACTGATACACGCACACAAGGAATGCACAGGTGAACATTTCTGCCATGAGTACAGGGTGAGACATTGTTGACTTTGCAGACATTTGGTCTGCAGATTAAACAAAGGAAAAAAAAATGTTTTACGGTGCCCAAAGATTTTGCAAGTTCTTTTATCTCCTCAGTACATCCTGTACTTGTTCAAGATGAGTCCTCAAGGCTGACCACTGTTGTCCTTTCCTAGAATTTTTGCCAGCATCCTTACTCCTTTCTGTCTTATGCTGTAAAACTTAATCACCTCCCTTTATGTCTCCCTAATAGTGTTCATGATGTCATGGTATTAAGTTCTGGTAATGCAGTTAAAATTATCATATTTTGAGTATTCATGTCATTTATTTACCAAAATGTGTTCACACAAGCATAAAAATATATCTTTTCTTCCCACTGGCTCAATTAATCTCTTCATTTCATATTATCAAATTTCTATTTCCTGCAAGTTTTCAATATAACAAAGAAGGTGAAAAAAAACAACAACAAAAACCCAGCCCAAGATATTAAAAGTTATGAAGCATTCTTAAAAATTTACTCTAACTAAAATGGGCAGCTATAACATATTTCAGTACACTTATATAGACTTCTTGTTCCTTTAAACACTTGTCAGACCTGGGCATCTCACTGTCACCACTTCTACTTTATATTCCTTTATATTTAACATCAGAAATACCATGAACAATGCAAACAACAAGGTCATCTCACTGAAAATGCTGAGTTATTTAAAGTCTACCACAGTAATCCTCTTCTTCCAGAAAGAAGATTTTGTCATTATTAGAGTCAACCATAGGTCCCTTGAATATAAGACTTCATCAATGTCAATTAAACTCTATGACCTTCAGTAAAAGAGTAGAATCAAAGTTAATTCAAATGCTAACAAATATAATTCCTTTCATAATTTAAATACTACTTTTATCTAAAATTAATTTTTTATATGATAAAAGTAATGGTCAATATAATCAGAAAATTTTCTGATGGATTAAAGTATTAGACTTAAAATAGCTGTAAATTATTTGTTGTAATTTTCCAGATTAAATAAGATTAACCACAGGTATCTGTCTAATTAACCTCTAAATGATCATTTGAATGCATTATAGTAAAATGTTTGCAAAACTGTAATTTTTTATTGCAATAATTAAATGTATTTTCAGAATTAAAAATAATTTATGTTTTTATGAGCAGCCCTATTTAAGTCATACCACATTTCAGGCTCGTTGTACAAGACTTTGGTATAATTTCATGCATAAACCAGGTTTATGAAAACTGTCTTGGTTCTCTTCATAGTAGTTGGCTAGTATGGGGCTGTGTTTTGGATTTGTGCCGTGGAAACAGCATTTATAATTCAGGGTTGTTTTGGTTCCTGCTGAGCAGGGCTTGCACAGCATCAAGGCCTTTTCTGCTCCTCACCCCACCAGCACTGGGGATGCAGAAGCAGACAGGAGGGGACACAGGCAGGACAGCCGATCCCAACTGACCAAAGGGATATCCCACACCACGTGGTCTCACACTCAGTATATAAATCAGGCAAAGAAGAAGGGAGGATATTCAGAGTGATATCTTCTAGGCAAGAATTTGAATGACAGATTTCAGATGAGGATGTTTGCCAGTCTAAATTTGGAAGCAAATTCCTACAACCAGTCACCCTCCCAAACAATAGCTGTTACTTCCCATCTAATTTTAATGCATCTGCATTAATTTCTTTTTTTTTTTTTTTTTTCCTAAACTGTCTTTACATTTTTCCTGTCCCTTTAAACTTGTTTAGAAACCTTTATTTCATGTAAAACTATTCCACCTGGTTTGAAATTTACAACCTAGATTTATCTATTCTGGAAGGAACGGGAAGGTGTGATGTTTTTGAAATGCCCAAGCTATGATGAAAGACATGATCTGAGGGAGAAGTTGGATTCAGCTATACTGATTTCTTAAAAGTTATTTCCAGAAAAAAGGAAAAGGGAAAAAATATGAAGATATAGATAGATATGAAGATAGAAATATCTATATCTATATATGTGTATATATAGATATATATATATATTAGGTTCTCATTATTTCTCCTCAAGATAAGATGTGAATGCTATTTTAATGAAAAAAATTGTTATATTTTCCTTGTGCTCATTCCTCATATACTGACATTTTAGCTTACCATATCTCTGTTTCTGTTTCTAAATAAAATTTTACATGACAGCTAAAAACACAGCATCATAACAGCTGCAACTGCTACTTACACTGCAACAACAACACAGAAGAAGCTACCACATGTAAGTGCACAAATCCTTTTGTGAGAAAAATCTGAAGTGCAAATCTAATGACCAAAAGCAGGACAAAACCGGTGCTACCTTTATTTCAAGAAAGGGTAAAAGTAACCATTGTTAGAAAGAGGCACTAAAAGACTGAAGGAAGAAAGCTGCTGAAATGCACCCTGCTTATCAGCACAGGATCTGACAACAGCACAGGTCACTATTGTGCCTGTGTAGAAACAAAGCCCTGTCATTATTTGAATGCAAGGCTTTTGATTATTTAATTTGAACAATTAGGATTAATGTGCACATGCATAAACTATGAAGCTCATGTATAAGAGAGATTTGCTTTGGGATTAAACATTTCCCAGACCTGTAAGAAAGAATGCTGTGCTCTGTACAGCTATAATAGGTTCCTGAAAGCTTGGCCAACCACGGGAAAGTGGTTATTAAATTCGTTAAAATAAGGATTTATTGACCAGTAATGCAGATGTCTACCCCTTATCTGGCCACCTCGGGCTTCCTTTATGCTCACTTGAAAGAAAGTAGTGTTCCTATAGAGTAATTCATCTGAGTGTAGATGTCTAAAATAAAGCTGATGACTCATTCCCCAAAAATGTGTATTTTGTTCTTTGTTCACAAAGGAAAACAAAGGTATCTAAGAGACAAATCTCTACGTGTTTCTATCATTCCAAATGTCTAAACTAGGTGAGCTGAATCTCACCTTGTCTGTCTGGCTAGGTGAAAACTGCCATGGCTCTGGTATAAACATCTACAAAGGAGGAATAAATAATTTATGACTAGGTTAATGAAAGGATACATTTAAAGAGGAGAGAGTTGAGTTTAGATCATGTTCCAAAAGCTGTGATGAAAGTGTAGGATATGCTGGGTTTAGGATCTATTCCCCTGATACTGCCTGAAAAATTAAAGGTTGGATTAGAGCAATGATCCTTGGCTAAGAATACTATAAAGTACCTGCAAACTTATTGCCATAAACATATAGAAGCTTGATAGCAGAATCATTAGAACAGAAAAATTCAGAGATAACTCATGTGCTAGGCTGACATAAGCATGGAGTTTCTTTTCTTTTCTATTTTTTCCCCTCACTATTCATCTCTTCCTTACATTTTTCTGGATTTTTGTATTTATGTATTTCTATTTGCTTTCAGCTTAATTTAATTCACAGCAAGAAATGCTTGGGATAAGCAGCTGAATCCTAAGGTCACCATTCCTTTGAACTGTTAGTCACTGCTCTTTGAAATGACAATGCCCAATTATTTGTTTCCAGGGCTGCCTGAAGCATTGTGTGTCTTTAACAGCTTGCATAGGCTAATTTGAGTGATGGTCTGCTCTCCTGAACAGACAATTAAGACTCAGAGAAGTGATATTTCAGGCAAAACTACTCTGAATTGATAAGCGTGTTAATTCTTATAGCCAGTTCTGGGAATCAGAGACTGTGAAGGGGTTGGAATGGACCTTAAGAATCATGTAGTTCCAAACCCCCTGCCATTGGTAGGGACACCACCACTAGACCAGGTTGCTCAGTGCCTTATCCAACCTATTCACTTTGAGATGTTGGTCACAGCACCCACAGCAGGTATTTGCCCCAGGTGTGTTCCTTTTAGACATTGTGCAATTCTGTAGTCATGGCACGCAATGAGATACAGGCAGAGGCCAGCCAGCTCTTGTTGTGTCCTCTATTGTACTTCTGCAAATTGTCCCTTAGACATATATGTCTGGCATATTTCTACCAAGCAGATTTTGCAGTTTTGGCAGAAGATTTTTTTTTAAGTAGCAGCTTCAACCAAGACTAGCCTTTCATTGTCAGCTGACTAAATGACATCAGAAGGGCAGAGGAGAAGTAGTTACTATCAAAGACAGAAAAGAATCCTTTTCTTGGAAGAATTTTGTGGTATGCAGCACCACTTTTGAGTCAAGAAAAACTATAGCTAGCTGGAAAGGAAAGCACTGTCCTTCTAGAATTATCCTTCAGAATTACGAGTGGGGAAAAACCAAAAAACATTTTCTTGGACATTTGAGCTGGGGCCATTCTGGAGCCAAAAAATTTGTTTTCAAAGTTTGGAGTAAGAAGACTTATACTTGCTGTGCTTAGATACATATATATCTCTATATATACAACTTATAGTTCTTAAAGTTGGAACTCCAACAGCTGGAGGAGTGACGCACCAGCACAGCATTTTGACACATTGGGGTAAAAGGAACCTAATTTCCATCTGCTGAGGACTTCATTGTCCAGCTGAAAGGAGTTTATTACAAACTGGACACTGCTGACAAACTACTGCTCCAAGAATGAAATATTCCTATGCATAAGCAACAGTGAGAAGTGGTCAGTGTCCCTGACAACCAAATTGGTTCATGGGATGGTGAAAACACACACAACCTGACTGCATGAGAGCATTTAAACAGAGGGTGACAGCCAGTCATTGCTGATACACCCAGACTCATGTGGTAAGCAGGCAAACCTCTCAATGATAAAATCCAGCACAATGATACCACTCCTGGTGGAAATATTTTAAACCCATATTAAACATAATAGAAAAAGTTAAGTTTCATTAAACTGTCAATCATTTCCACACCATTCAATTTTTAAGGCAGAAGAATTGAGAGAGGAGAAACAGAGAAGGAGAAGCAATTGCTTCTACATATATTAATATTTCTTATTTCTTTTAAGGACAATGTGAGCTCAAGAAAAGAAAGATCTGTTACTCCAATTATAAGTTTCCATTTACAGGAGTATAAAAAAGAAAAATGAAAAAAAATTGTAAAGACAGCAAATTTTAGTACTTCATTGCATAGACAAAGAGTGGTTGGTATTCTTGTCATAAGCATTTTATTTATTTTAGTGTTTCTAGTGTTCAGTAAAGGACAAAGACAATATGCCTTACAAAACATAAAAAACTTCTACATGAGCCCTTTAGTGTGGCAGTTAAGCTACACAGACAGACATTCTTTTATTCAGATATTTTCTCTTCCTCCCTACAGCTTCACCACAAGAATATATGTGCCCTTACTACAGGACTTGTGAGATACATGCAGGAGATCTATCTAATCAAGAGAATGAAAATGAATTGACAGAACACTAGAAACAACCACTATTTTGAAAAACGAGAATCATGCTACCACACGATTTGTCATTTTACTCTAGATACAAATATGTTTGTAGGGTTAACAGTCTTTAGTTTAAACGTATTCATATTACGTTTTTAGTTTTAATTTCCTGAATGTTCTCTGGTAATGAGATTACTCTATTGCATGTTTTCCAGGCAGATATTTTGTCTGCTACCTAGCAAATCCTATTATTTCTTGCTTTTCATCCAAGACATATTACTGTGTTTATTGCCTTTGCAAGAGAATGGCAATTCCGATTCTGAAATTGATAGGTGTGTGCACAAGTAGTATTGCAGACCTTGCTCCTCTGCTTACTTTTCATAGGGGATGGGAAAGAAATGGCTGTAAACATCATGGGCCCTTTCCCCCTTTTCTTTAAACTTCAAGGTTAGGATCCTCAGATAAATGTTAGACTGGAGTACGGACAGAGTGGTTAAAAAATACCTTTACATTTTTACAGCACTCTTGGAGAGTGGCTTTGTAAAACACTCATATAATTCTACTGAGATCATGGAAGTTTTACTTGCAGTGAAGCCATATTTTTGTTCTTGCAAAGGACAGTCCCTTACAGGCTATGGCCCACACTGGTTGATATCTGATTTAACTGCATTGACGACTTGAAAGTAAACATTCAGTCTATTTCAGGAGTGTGGATGCATTTGCACTTCTGTCAAATTAACCACTGCACATGGCATAAATTTTATGCTGGCTTCATGTCAGTTGTGAGACAAGTGGTATCTTCAGAATCAAGCTAGAATGAAACTCCCAGACAATGACTGATTTACCTTATTCTGCATAAAGTGTGTGTATACATATATATATATACATATATACATATATATATATATATTATTTATTTATTTATTTATTTATTTTAATTTCTCTGCACTGTTGATCTCATAGTCAGTTTATACCAGATAATCCTTTAGTAGCCCATAAATTCATTTTATATTTTATATTTTCTGGAGCAGGAATCTGATATTATATTTACTACATCACAGACTCACAAGCTCACTCTCAAATGCAGTAAGAAAAGGAGAGATGGATTCCTTCTTTCCTCTGCAGAATGGTAAGGTATATTAGTTTAATTATTTACCAGAGCAGCTTTGCAATATTTCCACTGGAAGGCAATTTTATTCTTTCTCTGATAAGCAATAATTAATATTTGCAAGCAAATGAGTATATTCAGACCAATAAAAATCACAGCACCTGTGTGAGGATTCTGTGTTCTTAGAGTTCCCAAAGTTGATTACCAGCCTTCGACAGACAGACAGACAAAAAAAAACCTGCCAATATTAATTTAGTTGGCTGGAATGCAGAAATCTAACAGCCTTGCAATGAGAGACTGAGAAGGAAATGGAGACTGCGAAAGCAGCATATATGACATTAGGATTTATTGATTCATCCTGAATACTTGTTCTGGAACAAAAGTCCTCTATATACATCTTCAACAGCCAAATCCAGGCATGAAAAACCAGCAAAATATTTCTGTCTTCTGCAGTTTTGGCATAGCACATAACTGAAACTGGTGTTTGCTAGAATAGGCAGTAATTTTAATGTGCTTTATGTAGTAGTATCTTTATATGTGTATATGTGTTACATCAGATATATGGTGCACTCAGTTTGCCTGCATTCCTGGAATATGCATAGGCCTCAAGTTTATTACAAACATTTTAATCCCTTCCAACTACAAGTTAATATGTAATAATACTGCATTTATATACTCATTTTTGCCTGAAAATGACCAATCAAACTGAAAAGTCTAGGCAAAAATTGCTCCTCTCTTTTTCTACACAGGAAAATGTGACTGGATAGACCAAATGACCTGGTCTCAAACTATATTCTTTATGCTTAAAGTGTTTCATGGCATAGGCCCAGCATAGCTAATAGATGACCTGAAGTTCCAAGACAAACATTTCAGTCATAAACTTTCTCCTCCACTGCAGTAGAAGCTTCTACTATAAAGATATAGCTCACCTGTATAAGACAAGGCATTCAGCAGGCAGGTGGTTCAAAACCATGAAATAGTTTCTCCTGAGAAGTAAGGAAGGTCATAAACTTCAATGTCTTCTGTAACTGTAAGAAACCTTTTTCATCATTAGCCTTGAGCACCCTTTAGCAGCATTTCCACTGGAGGGGAAAAAGAAGGCCCCAACCAAAATATATTTCAAAATACTAACTCATACTTCTCAAGGAAAGTATGGTAAGAAAAGAATGCAGAAAAATGTAGAAAAAGATAACTCTTGACAACCACAGACTTAATTGCTAATGGAATTTTAAAGAACTTGGATCCTTTGGTGATATAACTTGCCCTAAACCAAAGGGCAAAGTCTGCAAATTGACTGCAAATTTTTGTTTTCCAAATTCACTGATGTGAATTTAGAAAATTTTTTTAGTTTTCAAGATGTTTCTATATTTCACAGAGTTTCAGTAGGAATTAAATGTACCTCCTGAATTCCTCCAAAGGGATCAGCTCTGGATCTACTATACTTCCCAGAAGCTGAGCGCTGCACATGAGCTGATTAGTGACATCCAGCCTCAGAGACGCAGGGGGTCTTTTCTTACACTGAACCTGCAACTCCAACCACAGAACAATAGGAATAATTTAAGCTAGTTTACTGCTTTATGCATGTGTATGCATGTACCCTGAGAGAAAGACCATATGTACAACTAGAATATGTTCTTTCAGCCATCTGTATTTCTAATGGCTGACTCTGTATTCAAGAGCACTATGTTGTGTGCCATGATGTCAAAGACTAGGCATGTTTCTTATTATAATGATGAAATTGTGACCTACTCTGTCTGTTGATGATCTTTATTAGACAGCCCATACCAGCTATAGTGTAAAATCAGAACATCTTTATTTTCACTGTATATATATATATATATATATGCATATATAAACACAAAAAGCAAATGTCACTGTTGTTAATGCTTTCTGTTTTCAAAAACAGTTGTGCCAGCATATCCCCAATCCTGACATTATCTACAGAACAAATCACAGACTAATTATCCTTTACTTGTAAACACATGCAACATAGCAGAAAAAATTTAAAACAAACCAAATGGCAAACAAAGGGGAGTGTAATTTGCAACCTAATTATCACTGGTACTCACACTCTTAGACGGACATTTAAATCAGACTTGTGGCTATAGAGCAACAAAAATGAAATTATTAGTCCTTACTTCCAACATCAGGCTTGTTCCAAGAAGGTGAAAACCCAAATTCAGGAAAATATTTAACTTGCTAGTTCACATCAATGTTTCCACCCTAGTGAAATGAAAAGTTAGGTGCCAAATAAGAACTAGTCTTGCTGTATCTGAGCCTTAGACACAGTCAGCAAAAAGTGGTTATATTTTAGCTGATCATTACTTTCCCCTGATAAACTGTAAATGCCAATGCAGTGTCTCCTAGTGCCTTCAGTACAAAGTCAAATGTATTTGTTTTATCTGCTGCTGCAACTGACTTCTGACCTCACTCTTATATGCATGTTTTATTTTACACACTGGGTAGCTCCACTGATCTGCATCAGCATTTCAGAGACAGGATATGCTTGAGAAACAAAACTAGCCTCAAATTTATCATATTTTCTTTCTTTGCTTAAATAATTCAAGTGACATAAGTCTTTATATTAGGGATAGTTACACTCATGTATACACATAATATCATAGCAATTGATGATATTATAATATGATATTATGTGTATACACTCATGTATACACATAATATCATAGCAAGAGAAGAACAAAAGGAAGGATGAAGTCCCACGGTGAATATGAATGATCCTGCATTTTCTTAACAGCTGATGTATCAGAAGAGCAATCATCCTTCATCGGGTGACACTAACAGAGGACTGCAATTCTGAGAGTCTCCTTCACTAAATCAATGACTTAGCAACACCATGACAAAGCTGCTTTTGTTTGTTTGTTTGTTTGTTTTTCAGGTTGTTTAGGGTGGGGGTTTTTGTTTTTATCAAGTTTTTTTTGTTTTGTTTTGTTTTGTTTTTTCTTTAGTGAATATAATCATATCCCAGCTTATATCAACTTAGGGAAAAAAAATAAATACATACTTTATTTTCTAAAGAAAAATAAACCCACATCCCAAAGTGACTCAACTGCCTCAAAATTTGTCTTCTCTCAAACAGGTTAACTCCTTAAAAATGTACATAACAAAATATCCTAAAATTTACTGTATACCAAGTTGCAGTAAGTCAACCATTAATTGCTCAGAATCTAATGAAAATATTTTCATCTGTCTTAAATGTGTTTATTTCATTATATGGCTTATTTTATTGTGGGTCACTCCAACAGTAGGAGTTAAAGGCCCCTCCCTGCCGTGGGAGGGACTTCATGTTGCAAGCAGGTTCAGGGTGGACTGCTTGCCATGAAAATGAAACCAGGTTGGAAAAGGTTCACAGAGAACTGTTTCCCATAAGAAGACTCCATGGCATAGCAAAAGCAAGTCCTCTCCTTAAGCAAACTGAAGAAAAATCTTAAGAAGTAGCAAAAAATTCCAATATTTTGTCCTCTGCTCTGTCAGTGGGAAGGAAAGAAGGACTGGGGAGGTAGTTGGGGAGAAGGTGTTCTAAGGGTTTATTTCAGTTCTCATTATCCTCTTTTAATTTTGTTATTAATTTTTTCCTTTATACCTTTTAAAATTTTGAACCTGTTTCGCCCTTAAAGAGTTTTCTCTTTCTTGTGTTCCAGTTGAAGAGAGGACATTTTTCCATTCATAGAGATGTTGCTAGATTAATAGTGCAGTGTATTTTTCTGTATTTATCTGATGCATCCCCTTGTTCTTAGCCCAGCTAACTGTTAATGCCTTTCAGGATGGTATATCACGGCTACTCCTGAGTGTTTTTTTTTTTACTTTTTAACACAAAATGTTTTGTTACATGAAGCCATATACAGGATTGTTTATCAAGGCAAAGGTAATCCAGATAACTTACCTGGAGGAATGCTGTAGCATTTAGATACATATTATTCTCTTAAAAATTCATCCTCTGGGTTTGTTCTTGTTTCATCATCCCATAATAATGAAAGGTCTGGCTGATGTTATTTTGGGACCTTTCCCCATCATTTTTTCAAAAGTTTTGGGATTCGTTGAGTTTCCAGTCAACTGGAAGCTAGAAAATCTTGCCCCAGTTTCCAAAGAGGCTAAGAAAGAAGACCCTGCTAATTACAGGCCTGTAAGTCACTCCAGTGCCTGGTAAAATTACGGAGAAAGTTATTCTGGAAGTTACAAGAAGTTATGAAAACAGCTAAGAGGCAACGAAGTCATGTGTCATTTCCAGCACAGGTTCATGTCCTGCTAAACCAACTTAATTTCATTTTATGATGAGGACACCCACCTAGCTGACCAAGAAAAGCCAGTAGATGTGGCATCTGAGATTTTAGCAGGGTTTGGGTACTGTCTCCCACAGTATACTTCTGGGCAAAATGTGCCATGTATTAGTCCATAAACAAGTCCATAATACATTGGTGAACAACTGTCTCTCAGATTATGCTCAAAGGATTATAGTAAATGGGGTTACATCAAGCTGACTGCCAGTGGCCTTCCCCAGGGCTCAGTTTTAGGGGCAGTGCTCTTTAATGCTTTTGCAAATGATCTGGATGCAGGAGTCAAGTGTACAGGAAGTAAGTTTGCTAATGATACTGAACTAGGAGGAGCTGTGAATTTCTTAAAGGTAAGGAGGTCAGTTTTGTTTTCCGTCCTCTTGTTTCTCATAATTGCAAATGATTCAGCTTTATCCTTCTGAATTCAGACTATTTTCAATCTTACACAATGCTCTCATATTTTTGATTGTTCTTCCAATTAGCAAAATGTTTTGGCAAAAATATTTTCCCTTCCCTTTATGACACATAAAATGTTGGAACATTTCTGTATCTTACCTTGATTCAGTCATCTCAAACATTAATAAGAGCAAAGTAAAGGAATTTTTGTCATTGCCTTTTTATTTTTCCTCAAAAAAACAGAATAAATTGAGTGTATCTTGACTGTTCCTTTTGCTGTATAATATTATTACTTTCACCTATCTAGACTGCTTTGGATGTAATAAATGCTTTGTTTATAATAAAGAATGGAGGAAAGAGTAAAACATACCTAGTACATTTCAGAGGAGTCCTTTATGCTGAGCTTTAGAGCAAAAAAGGTATTGAACATCATATTTGTTTAAAATCTCCTTATTGGATTCCTACAAAATTCAGGCAAGCTTTTATATAGTTAAAAAAATATTTTTCATTAACATAAAGTTGTAATTTACATTTACATGAAGATATAATTTCATGCTTTAATTCCCCATTAAGAAATACCTAAAATTGGTTCAGTATTTTCATTTAAATTCAGATTCTAATTTTTCTATTTCTTAATGAAAAGAAAAATCATAATGATTTCTGATGTGTCACTGGTATGTAGCACATGAATTGAAACAAGCTTTGCATTAAATTTCCATAAAGTAAAAAAGAAGTCAGTCAAGGGCCCAGACCTGCAAATATCATCAAAGTTTCAAGGATTAAATCCTTATCTTGATGTGCTGTTTGAGCTCAAAGTTTAATGGAAACTTTCAGAATTCAAAATTGTGAGCAGTGACGTATATAAGGTATATAATTAAAAAGGAGATATTTGTGAATGGCAGGACCCAAAGCTCTTTCACTGGCCTAATTTTTCAGTTTTTTAAAATAAAGCCTGATATTAATATGCTGACTTATTAGCATCAGTAACTGACTATGTACAACATAACTTGCCTTCACAAAGTCAAATAAGGCTTGGGAGGCTGACTTATTTACCTCGTGCAGTTTTCTCTCCAAGGGTGTAGTAATGCATCTCCCACTCCTGAGTGGGCATTTCTATATTAGGAAAAAGGTTTCAGTTTACCTGTTGACTCTATTAGGAAGTTTAACTGGAAAGTTTATCTTTTTCTCTTTGTAATTGGCTCAGTGCCAAGAGAGAAGCACCTGTTGGACCTTGTCACTGTTTGTCAAAACCTGTACCCCTTTCTATTGGCAGAGTTCCAACAGAACCATCCTTGATTATCAAGTCGAAAAGGGGACAAAACAAAGGAACCAATGGCATTCTCGAGGTGTTGTAGCAGGTGAAGCATCTGTCCTTTTACTGTGCTCGGCTTTGTTTCTTATTTCATACTATTTCAGTTATTTTATTAAACCCTTTTGATTTTTCAAGACACACTCGACCATGCTGTCTCGCTAATTATTTTTCAGCCAACTCTGAAGAGGCTGGACCCTCAGAATTCTTATGGGGACTCACCTCCCCATACAAGGGCATGTTACAAATATGTCATTTTACTAACTTTTCAGCTTCTGAATTGCCAGAGTAGACACCAGAGCATTTTATAGTAAACAAATATATGTTCTGCTTTACCTAAATTCAGGCTTGTGAATGAGAGCAATGCTATTTCAAGCCAGTTTGAACAATGTGCAGGCAGGATTGAGAAAGGCAACCACACCAGACCCAGTAATTCCCATCTGATTTTGAGAGGCTGCATTGTCTAAATTCAGTGATCTCTGCTTCCATAACTATTCTCCTCCTACATCTTCCTTTTCCTTGTTGTGGTTTAACCCCACCATGCAGCTCCTTGCTTGTTCTCCCCCTCAATTTTGATGGCATGGGGAGGTGAATCAGAAAAAAAGATTAAAACTCATGGGTTGAGAGATAGACAGTTTCATAACTGGAAAAAATAAAATATAACAATAATTATTATTGTAATGAAAAGGAGAGAGAGAGAGAAGAAGAAGAAACTCCAAGAAAATTGTGTCATGTTCAATGCAAATACTAGGCACTCACTGCTGGATATCCAGCCTGCCCTTTATCAGGAATTGATGGCTCCTGGCCAGTCTCCCCCCAGTTTATATTCTGAATGTCATGTTCTGGGCCATGGAATGTCCCTTTGGCCAATTTGGGTCAGCTGTTCTGTCTATGCTCCCCCCAGAGTGTTGTGCACCCGCTCCCTGGCAGAGCATGGGAAACAGAAAACTCCTTGACTTAGGGTAAGCATTGTTCAGCAACCACTAAACCATCAGTGTGTTATTAATGCTATTCTTGTACTAAATCCAAACCACAGAACTGCACCAACTACTGTGAAGAAAATATCTATCCTACCTAAATCCAGAACAAGGTCAAGTTTTTGTTGAGCCTCATCTGGCAGTTTGGTCTTGGCGTAGGGCATAGAAAACAGGAAGGTTTAGATTCCCTATTAATTTACTAGAATTTACAGTCTGTTTTATGTTACAATTTGAAAATTACATAACATTGAGTAACATAAAAATGCTGTCACAAACAGTGCAATAGTATCAACAACAGATATTGTTGAAGTGTTCTGTGGCCCTTGTATACAGATCTCTGATACCACCATTAACACTGATATTAACATCAGTGTTTAATTGTGAACTACTAAAGGTTTTCTACTACTTCTTTTCAAAGCCCTCTCCAAAGAGCCTCGCCCTCAGCCTCACTCTACTTAATCTTTCTCTTTCCTGGCATATTATTCTTTCCATCATTCTCTTCCCCTTGCCTTTATTTCCAAAAAAAAAAAACAAAAACCCCAAAAAACCCAAAAAATCCAAAACAACAAAAAATCCCTCCAAAACCTAACAAACCCACAAACAACATGAACAGCCCACTTAATATGAAGAATGCATAATTTTATGTCATTTACATATTATCTCTTCCAAGTTGGCTTAAAAGGCAAGCAGGTTCTTACTGATTTTATTGAGGTTGTTGTTTTTTGTTTTTTTTTTAAACAGTGAATGGAGAAGTAATGTGATATTTATTGCCACTACTCTAGTAATTCAATTTATGTTGGCTTCATAATTGTTCTTGAAAATTTGTTTTATTGCTCAGGAATATGCCATCTAAAAAAAGAGCAGGTTACAAGTATCTTTTGAGGCAGTATATTGAAATGTACTGTTAGTTTGTGTAGATTTCTTTTTGTTCAATTATACAAGTAAAAGTAATTTACTTGCAGAGTTTAAGATTACACTAAACAAGACTCAGTTTTCAGTGTCCTAAAGATGGCTTTCTGATAGCTTAAGCTTTTGTTTAACTTACATTTGAATTTAATTTTTGCCTTTCTGAAAATCATCATATCACATTTGTAGTCACTTTTCTACTGAGAACAGCTTTCTAGGTCAACAATCATGTTATATTAAAGCATCAGGTGAAGTAGCTGAGTTTCTTTTAAGCTGATTTTGTTATCTTTGAAAGAGGCACAGAACAAGAGTTCATAGAAATACAAAGAATCAAGTTGGATATAATCAGTGAAAATGCAAAAATACATATTCAAATGCAAAGTGTATTTCTCATAAACAAGTCCTTTAGGACAACTGAATTGGAATGATTTCATGTCTTAAACATAATTTTATTATTACTTAATCAGAGAAATTTGATTTCATAGTTGCTGAAGCAGAGCTCTTTACAAAACTGCAACTACTATTCAATTATTTTTTGTCCCTCTACATGACATTTTTTCCATTTTCATCAAGATTTTGACACAGGTCACTTAAAATCAATTGCAGAAGAAGTTTTTGAGAGATATGTTACGGATGTTCATAAGCTCATTTCCAACCTTTCCATTATTTTTCTGTATTTTAGATTGCTTTTAAGTCAAATGCGTTTATGTATTTTATTGAGTCAAGAGTTCAGTGGGAGTTACTTGGGAAACAGAAGGCACATTGAGAGGAAAGAATTGTGATATTTGTAGTGAATGCAGCTAGGAATATTATTACTGGTGTTTTGTTTGTTTTGGTTTTTTTGTTTGTTTGGGTTTTTTTTAAGGAAAAATTAAATAACTGGCCAGTTTACTGAATGACAAATTAAGGTGTCATAGCAAATGTGGGAGCTGTGCCCCCAGAGCTGTTGCCACACCTATAGAAATAGTATGTAACAAATCAAAACCATTCCAATGCCTTGGAATGTTTCACTTCCAAGGCATTACAAACTTCAACTTGCAGTTAATTATTACAATTTATCTATATGCACTTTATAAATTTAAGTTTATTATTGACTACTCAAAGCCTGATAATGTCTAGAATGGCATACAGGAACACAGTTTCCCTTCAAATCCTACCAAAACCAAATAAAATACACCAATGCCACAAACAGCTCACTATTTTAATAAAACTGCTGAGGTTGCTGGCAGCTCCTGAGCTAAACCTCACCAGTACTCTGCTCTAGGAAAATGGAAAACAATTACTTGCCCCAGACACATTTTAAATATATTTTTTTTCAGATCATGATATTAGTCAGAAACTGCAGAAAACCCTAGTGCCTAATTTGTTTCCAATAAGTGAGTAGTTTATGACAACCAAAGGCAGCTTTTGAAAATAAGGAAGAGAAAAAATGTTTACAGAACCACTGCACGTCACAGTCTCTTGAAAATGAAGTGCATTACAGCAGACATAAAAGAGCATGCTGTACTAAGACAAGCTGTAATGAGTTCAGTGTGTTAGTATGCAAGTTATGAAAGATTTCTCGTCTTTAATACAACATTTTTCATTATCATTAGTCCTTGAGGTGCATGCCAACCTTTTGCTGGTGAATATAAATGATGGAAAGCCTCTAGGAAAGAAGGAATCACAGCTTTTTCCTTCTTGCTTTGAATTGTTGCACTATACAGTTTTGTACAGCTATCAAAGACAGAGATATACAGATTCTTGATACCACAGGCAGCAATCCTTAGGAATTTTTGTCTGAAAATGAAAGCAATGCAATATCAAATTTATTTCCACAAGAATTACAGTAACATCATAAATAAATGGATAAAAGAAGCATATATGTAATTAAAGACTGTGGTTTAAGGGTTAATGTAAAGAGAAGTACTCTTTACAGATCTTATAAATCAAGAGGAAAATGGGTTCTATTTTTCTCAGGAGAAGACATTTCAGTTAATGTATTCAACTAAAAATAATGTTAGCAACAGAAAAGAAGAAGTGTGAGGGAGCATTTCTAAATCACCTGTGGCTCTGTGCCTTTTGTCAATACTGTTCTGGCATTTTTGAAAAAGCAGCTCACAAGGGTAAAACTATGGCCTTAAAAACTTCACTGTGTCCAAGCGTGGACCTAGCAGCTGAGCATCCAACTCCATTTGCAAATATGCAGCTGCTGTGGAAGGATGGCTTTGAGACAAATAAACACCTCCTTTAAACAAGTCATGAAGTTATCCTCAATCTTCCTAACTCAGAATTTTCCTGGAATGATACTGCATTTAGGGAGCCATTTCTTTTTTCCTATAAGCTTAAAATTATGTTGGAAGAAAAAAAAAATAACATGACACCATCCCCCCAAAACAAAAAACCAACTTTGACAGAAAAGTTGATAATATTACAGAAATAGAAGATGGAATAAATGCCCTTTATTTTTGTACAATTATTCTGAAGGAGAAAGGCATAACGTCTTATGAGTAAATTTTATATAATCTTTATTAATTATTTTAAAGTAAATTTTAGTAGACATAATGCAAAATAGTGAAACTATATTTATTATCTTTTTTCTTTTATTCAGAGAGACGGACAAGAATAAGCTAGCAACTTGTTAAAAATTTCACCACAATTTAGAAAAATAGCTCTAATCTTGAAGCTGTGGTATACTTCATGGAAAAGTCATTTAGGAAATTAGAATTAGTTGGAATCAGTTCTGAACCAAAACCAAATTTGACTGCTAGATAACATATCATTGTAAGCAGCATAAGCCATTAATTTTAACAATGGTCTCTCATGACAAATTCCATTAAATTCTCCTACAGAACTGGAATCTATTATATTTTATCTACTCAAGGAATATTTTCCTACAATCTTTATGATTGTCTTGCTAATTCTTATCTGTCCATGGTAATATTAATATTTTTTAATAAAAATTCTGCAGAATTTGATTTTTTTTTGTTTTTTTTTGTCTTCAAATGCCTGTCTAAAGCACTCAAATCAGCAAAGATTTTTTTATAAACTCAGTTCTATGGGCTTAAGCAGTCCCATTAAAGATAACAGGCTTGGTTAAAACTAATCCTGCACTAGATTGGATCTATGACTCAATTTTTTGTAATGTGAAATACACTCCCCCAACCCAACCACCTCCAAGAAAATTATCAGCTATGAGTTTACTCTATTTGTCTGTATTCTTTATGGGCTTTTTTCCTCCTAATTATCTTTTCACACCTTGTTCTATTCCTAAATTCCTAGTAAAGAAGAAGGTAAAGAGAAGATTAAATCAACAAAATTGTCACTGGCCACCTTTTACTTGCATGTTAAATGTTCATATTCCCTTGTCAGAACAACTTGTCTAGTCTCAGAATGCTGAAGCCTTGAGTGCTACCATGGAAAGTCAAAGAGGAATCATTATTTTCCTGGTTTCTAATTATTTTTTTTTTAATTTAAAATATCAGTTAATATTTGCATGAAATCAGGATGTTTGGACAGCCACAAGTTCTTACTACAGCAAGAACATCCCCAGAAGAGCGAAATTTAATTAATTGCCCCAGATTAGGAATCCCTGAGCTGCCCTAGTTTGTTGGTGGCTAAAAGTCTTCTCAGAGTAGCACATTTGATTGGCCCTTTCCTTAGACTTTTTCCACACTTTCAATTTTTTTTTTTTTGACACTGTAATGGGAAAGATTCTGGGCTAGATGAATGTTTGGTTTTGATCAGTTTGGAGGTTCTTGCATTACACAGATGTCACACAGCATCTTATCATGTGTAATGGCCAGAAGTTCCAGAAGGTTGGTAACTGACCTACCTGCTGACTTGATGGAAAGGTTGCTATTACTCTGCTGTAGCCAAGAAATAACCTGCTTTTTATGAAATTGTGGAGTACTTTGTCAACCAGATTCCCACTGATGCCAGTCCTGACTCTATTAAGATGTCTGCATATAGCACCACAGATCAGCCCTTAATAAAACAGTGGGGGTGTGATCAGGAATCAGCAGTCACAGTTCAGATGAAAGGGGAACTTTGCATTTACTTTGACACTGGCAGGAGAGTAATAATTACACGTGGATCACAATGACAAGGTTTTCTCTGCAAGACTGCTTAACTTTTCACTCAGTCACAGAACTTTTGATCTCATGACATCAGCCAAGGCTTAAGGAAGAAGAGGACAATAAAAACCCACAGTGGTAACAACTGGAAATAAAAAGAAATGAAAAATTTAGGCTAGGTACTCAGCAGGATTACAGACACTGATATCTGAAGAAGAAACTGACCTGCTGGCTTCATACAGTGAAAATTAAGGAAGAGAAAAGATAAGTAAATACTGAAGAGGAGGCTGCTTGACAAGAACTAATCTAGGTGTGTTGATAGTTTTACCATCTTTTGATTTTGCTTTTCTAACCAGATTTTCTGATTACAGATGGAAGATACCACAATAAGCGTTTTCTTACTTTCAAATGCAGAAATCCTTTAATACATGCAGACATATGTACACACACTGTATTTACAGACCTGGATTTTTTTTTTCTGTTATATTTTTAGAAAAAGAGATTTCTTTTACCTTTACCTCTAACTCTTCAAACAGAAGCTTACCGACTAATAATCTGTTTGTTCCAATCTACGCGCATTTTGTAGGAAACTTTATAAGATCTTCAGTGTTGTAATAGAACTTTACTTGCCAGGCTACAAACAAAAGGTATTCTTTCTTGAAAGGGATCCAGGTGAATTCCACTTGTCAGTTATTTGACTGCTTCTGAAGTATAAACAGCACACTTGCCAATGCTAGACTGAATGCCACCTGCACATTTCCTCAGCTGACCATACCTCCACTGAAGTAACAATTCATAAATTGCAGCCTAGGAAGGGACTTACTTGAAAGTGGTGGCAGTATACTGGAAAAGCGTTAATGGCTAGAATGAAGCAGGTCCCTCACTAATGATCTCCAACATGTCAAAATGGATGAGGGAGCCCGGCACAACTTTTTCAGGCTAATTCTTCCCCTGAAAAGACCCTTTATTCAGAGGAACATCTGGGTACTGTGAAACTGCTGCCCACTGTGGTGTCTCCCAGAGCTGAACAGTCATAAACCTTACCCCAAGGAACTAAGTTCTTTAGTTTTTTTACCAGAGGTAAAAAAACAGCCTTTTTTCTGTGCAGTTAACATTAGAGACTCCAGCTGAACATTTCTGAGAATAAATACGTGTTTGTCTCTCTGAGTACATACATGGACTCCAGCAGTAATCAAGACTGACTGGTAATTAGGATTGCACCAAACTTTGTATCTGAATTATTTTATCTATTCCTCCTCCCAAAAAACAATCTACAAGGGCTCATATTATACAAGATAATTGTTCGGAGTAAGAAAGATGACTATAAACAAGAAGAGCAAACAGAAAACAAGAATAAATGTAATTGGTGGAGTACATTTTAGAAAGTTTGGCATGGAGTGGACATTTAAAATGAGATGCCCATTATACTGAGCAGATGTGGGAAGAGAGTTAGACATATAGATTGTGACGTATGAAAAAGCTAAAAAGAAGACTGCTCTAGTAAAGTCAGTTCTGCTCAAACACCTCAAACAGATATAATCTCTTTTCTTCCAAGAAGTTGGAATTCTCTATATTTGAAATCCAACTTTATGTAGATGAATGGATAAGATCAAGGAAGCAAAGCTGTCTTTTTCAGCATGAGTTAAAACTGTCCACTTCAGTAAAGGTTTGCACCAAAACTTTGCCTTTAGATTTTACAAAGCTATAGTGTTTGACTCCCTGCTAACTCCTAAGACTGTAAAAGCTATCAGCTTGTGTAAACCTGTATGGAAATAATAGCAGAGAAAATAATACACACTTAGGGTGTCATCTTTCTATAGTAACTGGTACTGATGCACAGTAAATGAGCACAGCCCAAGCCACTTTCAAAAGCCCACAAAGGACCATTTCAAGGCAACATGAATATTATTAGGATAAAGATACTGAGACAGCCCTGCCTGTCTGACATGGGTGTAGGCCTTGTTATCAAGCATTCTGTGTCATTATAGCCAGAACCCAACCATACAGCAAGATTATTCTGCACCCCTTATCAATTTTGCTTCTTTCTACTTTCCTCTGTCTCAACGGTGCATGCAATTTCCTTTCTTGTTATTGGTATGCAAAATCACCTGCTCCCAAAATAGCTCTCCTGAAAGACTGTTATTATATTTGAAATGCAAGGTATGTACACCCACTTGTCAACTGCATGAACTAGCTGTGGCAATTATAAATTCCTCTGAAGGGCAACAAACATTTGCCATAAATGGAGACTAAATTAATTCAGGCATTTGCAAGATACAGACTTGGTTAGCCTACCAGAAAAATACATTTTTCTCATATACACCATAAGCTTGTCATCTTCTTTTTCAGAGATGCTTCAAAGCCCTTCAAATATGAACTCTTCTGGCAAACACCATCTGTCATTCTGTCTGGTAAGGGTCCGCATGTCCTTTTTAAAATTTTTCCTTAATATCAGTCATCCCTCATATGCCATCCATCATATGACCACAAAGAGGATTTAGGACCTCCAAGAGGAGATACAAGAATATGCCAACACACTCACTTGTAAGATTTTCACAACTCAATCCTTTGACAGCCTCATGTAGACTCCAAATGAAGGGAAAGAATGTTAGACCTTAAACTTTGGTCACATGTGCACTCTGCTGCTTACATGAGGTGAAGGAGTGACCAAGCTGCTTAAAGGAACACCTGAAAAGTAGCTCATAACACAAATATGAGTGCCACTACTCTAGTCTTTAGATAACTCTCACAATTCAGGGGTAGAAGGTTTCATAAAAAGTAAAAGCTTTGAAAGAGAGAAGTCCAAACTAAACAATTGTTGTCCAGGTGTAGAAAGAATTCATCCTCTATTAAAATCAGAAGGGGTCTGTTCCATTTGAGCTACTGAAATGCTGGTCTAATGAAGTACCTTCAATGTCCAAATATTTTTGAAAGACTTCAGGATGGCCAACACCATACAAGATGAAAAACCTTATAAACACACTGTGGGCAAAGAATCCCATGGGTTGTGAGTAGGTGCAGAGAAAATAATTATTTTGGGCTGATAAGAGTGGATGTGTTAATTGTTCCAAGGAGAAATCCTGTCTGGCTGTAATTTATCCGGCTGTAAACTGTGGCCACCAACCTCCACTGTCATGTCAGTGTATGAACTCACTCTAGGAAGACCAGCCATGATGATCTGCTCTTAGGCAGGCATCAAATGAACATTTCTGTTTTCCCCTCCTCCCAGACCCAGGGGATAGGCCTGCATTGAAAGAGCCAAGTAAGATGACATATCAAATAAACATGTATGTACCTAGAGGAATAGCAGAA
The DNA here is from genome assembly GCA_013401135.1 of Cettia cetti. NCBI lineage: Eukaryota > Metazoa > Chordata > Aves > Passeriformes > Sylviidae > Cettia > Cettia cetti. The sequence continues at coordinate 21,753 of VZUI01050168.1, forward strand.
TTCCACTGCTGTGCATTTAACATGAGTGATAATGGAAGGGAACAGATTCCCAGAGGGAAAAGATTCACAATTGTGAAAAACTTTTAATAACTTTTCTTTGTGCCTCTAGTTGAAGTAGACTGGCCCTGCTTTAGAGCTGCATAAAGAACCGCTTGAGAGCTCTCTCTGGCAGAGAGCTATATTCTTGCAAACAGTCCTTTGAATTTTTCCTTAAATAGCACATCTGATATTCTAACTAATAACTGGCAATAGACTGGAAATACTCACAAATACCTTGGTCTCGTAACAGTTATGATAAAATATCACCATCTTCACTATTAAAAAAAAACCCAAACTGAAAAGCAACAACAAAAACCAACCAACAAACCAAAACAAATTAAAAATCCCACCTTACTCATATGATATTTACCAAAGTCTGTAGCAAAATGTGGCAATAATCCTGAATCTTGCTACTTGTTCTGCTGTTTCTAAGCTTGGAAATGGCTTGGAGATATCCAAATAAGAGCACAGAGATAAATCACACTTCCTCATGGGATTGGCAGCAATACAGTAACATAACCTGAGGGGCATTGACTGCCTAAGTGCTACTACATTCTTCACAGCTCACATCTATGCTTCTGGATGTGAATTGCAGCAGTCAAATGCCGATACCCTGAACAGGACTGAACAAGAAGAAAGTTCATGCGAAATTAATTAGGCCCACAGCTTTTGTCTGAGACTAGCAAAAAGACAAGAATGCCCATCTGCTTACTGTTATAGACTAAGGTTCATGTCTGGAAACAAAAACAAGGCCGTGGAACTGGTGAGTAAACAAGTTGGTTGCAAATATTATTGTGGTGAATAAGTACAAACATTTAAATTATCCAATTACTTAATATTATGTTAAACAGAAAGTCATCAATCTTTCCACCTGTTAGAGCATCAAGAAAGAAATACTTATATGTCATAAGTATGCACAGAGTTCCTTTTCTGAGCGATGGATACAAACTGCTCTGCCAGAGCTTCTAATTAGTTCATGTTTGCAACAGGCATGCATAAAACATCTAACACGTACATTAAACTTTAAAAACATTTACTAGAGATGCAAAGCTCATCCATTTCTTAAAACATCCAGATAACATCTCTTACCAGTACTTTGATATGCAACAGTTAGAAAAATTAGGCTCTCATGCTTATCAAAATTTCCATAATTTTCATATTTGGGTGATCATCCTAATCACACATTCAAAACATAATCCTTTCAGTGAAAAAAAAAATTCCTAATATCTAACCTAAACCTGGTGTAACTTGAGGCTGCTTCCTCTTGTATTATCACTTGTTACTTGGAACAAGAGATGGACTCCCAACCTACCACAACCTCCTTCCAGCCAGTTGTAGAGATCAATAAAGTCTCCATGAGCCTCCTTTTTTCCCAAACACCCTCAGCTCCCTCAGCTGCTCCTCACAGGACTTGGGCTCCTCACCCTTTCCCAGCTGCTGGACATACTCCAGCACCCCAATGTCTGTCTTGTAGTGAGGGGCTGAAACCTGAGCACAGGATTTGAGGTGTGGCCTCACCAGTGCTGGGTACAGGAGTCTATCAGTACCCAGCTCTTGATGGACACACCATGGCTGATCCAGGCCAGGATGTCTTTCGCCTGCTTGGTCACCTGGGCACACACACTGGCTCATGTTTAGCTGCTGTGGACCAACACCTCCAGGACTTTTTCTGCCAGGCAGCTTTGCAGCCACACTGTCCCCAGCCTGTGGCACTGTCTGGAGTTGTTGTGACCCAAGTGCAGGACACTTCTTGTTGAACCTCATACAGTCAGCCTTAACCCATTGATCAAACCTGTGCAGTTCCCTCTGCAGAGCCTTTCTAACCCCCAAGCAGATAAGCAAGGTTTCCTCAATCCTCTCATCACTGATGAAGAAACAGAAATGGCCTTAATACTGAGCCCTGGGGAGCACCAGTGATGTGTGCTGTTACGTTGGGCCACTAATTGGAGGTAGCTCCATTCACAACCGCTGTCTGGGCCTGGCCACCCAGACATTTTTTTATCTAGTGAACAGTACAAGAATTTTGGCAAAAATTTCTTTCACTGAATATTATGCTTTGCCCTTTCTAAATGTGAAATGGGAGACTGGCACTTACTTATTTTACCACCATCAAGAAACTGTACAGCTGCTACAAATTTAGTTATACTTTATAATACAGCACAAACAATTACAATTTTTGCATTACTTCCTAAGAATGTCAAGAGATTGCTTGAACAAAGGGGGTTTGTTTATTTTGTGGATTTTTTTTTAATCCTATGCAATCACTTTTTAAACTAAGCCTGTGATCTAACTATGACCTTGGGAGTATGATTTCGGTCTAGTGAATACTCCCAACATATATTCAAACACCTGCATTTATGTAAATAATCTCATTGCACAGTTTTGCACAAGCTTTGCATACCAAATAAATATAACCTTTACACTGATTTTGATGGAGAGTGGTCCAGTGGCACTGGCTAAAGTTCTGTTTTACCTGAAGAAATTATCCTTACCTTAGTACATTATTTCTGCACAAATGAGACATGAGAACTTTTTCTAAACCTGTGCTGTGTCCTATGTAATTTTATTTCATTTCATGTCTCTTCAAAGATGACATTTTACCTTCAGTAATAGATTTCTAACATTAAAAAAATTAAAATATTAGATGCATGAACTTTTGAAAAGATTATTTAATGCACATCTGTCAAATATACCCATTCTGCACTAGACTCATATTGCTGACCTTACAGGTATTTTGTATGCCTGTGGCAGGTTGTGACAACCTTCCCGTGTGCATCTTCAAGGCAGTGACTACTGGTTACCCTCTGCTGTTAAGGATGAGCTCACAGTATCCCACCAGCTCCCACCATGGCATAAGTGTGGGGTCACTGTGCTGCAACTGGGTTGCCATGGAAGACTTAAAGTTCACAGATTCCTGCCTGCAGTGCATATCAAACACATCAGGTGATCACTAGGCAGCCCTTTCTTATCACATCTTCTGATGTGCCAGACACGTACTGCCATCACAAGTCCTGACGTGGATTCTCACCTGTCTGGGAGTACAATGCTTCAGAAGTCTGGTAGCTACAAGGGTCAGAAAGGCAGTAACTGAATCAAAAATAATGTAAATGTAAGCCAGTTGAAACTGCTACTAGAACTCTTAACTTTAAAAGTTCCTCTGAGTCTATAACACATCACTTCTGGCTCTTTTTCTGTTACACCACAAGAGAAACTTCATGAAAAATGTTTAGGGTTGGGTTTTTTTAAAAAGTTATTATTATTGTTATTATTATTGTTGTTGTTGTTGTTGTTGATATTATTTTTGTAAATATTATTATTGTAAATATTACCAAAACCCCCAAATCCAGCCTGAAACAATTGCTCCTTGTGTCTGCCTGCAAGGCATGGTGGGTTTGTTAGCTTCAAAACTAGAGGAGTATTGCAGTACTATTAAACCAAATTTAAAAGATAATAACCCAGCCTCCAATAATCAAGTAAAAGAATAGAATCTGTTTTTAAATAAGCCTGATGCCTCTCAGCTTGTGTAGGCTGTCTGCTTGGCACTGATTTGCAGTGATCTGTATTCAGATGTGGATCAGGTTTAGGTTCAGTTGCTATGGCTCCCTGCTTTAAGCTCTTCTTACACATTCACCTCTCTCCCATAATCTTTTATGACAGATTTATTGTTAAAGAAAACTAAATTTTGGGTTTCTGAAGGCTGAAGAGCAAGCAGTATTTTCTTGCCCTTTTTTTAAAGTCAGGCAGGGCTGTATGCAGAGAGGACAAGGAAGGCCACACACCATGAGGGCATTTGGCAACCCTGGGCAGGCACAATATGGACCATTGCCCTTGGGATAGACACTGTCCGAACTTGTCTGTGCCTTCATTGAGGTGCAAGATGTATCACCTTTGGAACCCTAGACAAACCAAATTTATGCTTAAACATAACCATACCATGGCTCCTACCTGAGGAACTTTTGCCTCCCACTGTTGTCTGCCCCTTCTGCTACTGGGGAGTTTTGTCATTGTCTTTAATAGGCTGAAATTTTCATTTGAAGACATGGGTCTCTCAGGAGAGGTCTTGAAACAGTCAGATGTAGGAGAAGCAGTGAGGTCAACTGGCATTTAAATAAATATTGACAAAACTATTTGTCCATGTGTATGGAATACACACACTGAATTTCTTAGTAAAAAAAAACAAAAAAAAACCACTTAGAAAACTTCATCCTTTCTATAAAATGTCAAACATTATCCACCGAACTTTCATCTCTGTTGTGGAAATTTGTTTGTTGGAAGAAAACCCATAAAAGAAATGGGAAGAGATTTTGCTCCTCTTTCTCCATCTCATTGCCTCTTTCTTATAGCCACAGAAATCCAAGGATAAGTGTCAGAACACCACAATACCAATGGTGGCGTGATGCTGCAGGCAGTACTTATTATGTTGTAGAACACACACAATCTTTGGAAAGATTTGTGGTAGAATAGTAGTATTTTTTTTTTTTCCATTCTACTGATAGTAGAATAGAGAAACAGTAGTAGAAACAATAAATCATTAATTTAATCTACTCTCCCCTGGTAAATTTAGCCTACTCCTTTAGCCTTTTGACTCTAGTTTTCTTACACATATAGACACTTGCATACATCTACCAGAGATGCACCATATTTGTGAGGGTAAGGCTGCTGGACCTTTCCTTTATTTACTGCTGAGAAAGCAAATAAAATGTCAGAAAAAAGAATTAAAGTGACTCTGAATGTTCCTATCTATGGTCTTTATTGAAAGTTTCTCCACACATACAATTTCTTCCACCACCAGATGAGCACTTACATATTTTGCTTATACTGTCTACAAAAGATCTCTCACAACATTGAATCTTATCAACCTGATGTAGGGTAATGACATTCACTCAATAAGAATAAATAATTTTAGCTATATTTAGGAAAGAAAAACAAAAATTAAAACAATTTTTATAGGTAAAGAACAAAGAAGAAGAAAATATCCTATCCAGATCATCTCTGTAATGAACGATGAGATTTCTCTATGCTCTCAGTTTTCTTGGAATGGCTTTATTTGTAATTTTTGGCAATTACTTCAATATAGTGCCTGCTGGTACTTTAGAGTAAGGAGCATTTATTCTGTACAAATATAAACATAAACTGTGATGCAGTCTGATTTCATGCAGTTCAGTGTACCACAGCGCTATGTGAGTGACATATGCAAAAACATAGGTTTAACCTAATGGAACACACAAACCAAAATGACCCATGGCTAGTAAGCACAAAAAGCTGGTCAGAATTAGATGCAGTAAGTAAGAAAATTAAGTTGTGCTCATTATTTTTAAACAGACATTAATATATCTTGATTTTTTTAAAAAAGATCCCACATACTTCCAAGAATCAACTTTTCCTTCTTTGCATTACCTGGTGGACAGTGTTTGACACCTCAATGCCTGATGTTGGTTCATTACCCTCAAGTCAGCAATAACATCTTTTGTTTTCCTTATCTTTGATAACGGTAATAGAGAACCTGTATCACTGAGAGTTCAAAAACAATGTGTTGCCTATATTTAGCCAGTAACACTTTTCTGACACAGCTGCTTAGATCAGCAGCACCTAGGTTGGTATAGCCAGCAATGTTGTATGCTGGAGCCTTCTTTTGCATCTCAAATCCCAACCTCTTGCCCCTAGTTTAGAAGTAACACAGATCTGCATTTGACACCAGTTTTTTCAGCTGTATCACCCATTTTTCGATTTTAGTGTTCCTGAAGCTCACAGGATGCCCAGCCTCCTCACAATGCAGTACTGGTGCAAGGCATAAGTACTGGTGTAAGGCAGTACTGGTGTAAGGCATAAGAAAAAGAATATGGGAGATTTGAATTGCAAGTGTAATCATCAGCTTTCATTTTGGAAATCAGAATAAACTAAATCAAATTACATCTACCTCAAATAAATAGTCCACTGAATGGAACCATTTAATTTAAATAATCTACTCTGAAGGGTATTTAGAACTCCTTTCAGAATTCACTTCTTACTTTCCATAATCATCTGTGCCCTTTTAATAGTCATTCATGGCTTAGTGATCACTTTCAGGTTCTCTTCTATTAAAGAAATGGCACTGTGAAAGTCCTAACTGGTCCTCATTGGGTTCTTAAATTAACATTGAGGGTTAAAATGTCCAGAAAATTATGTACCTTTGCTTAAAATACAAATGGGCTTGTGAGAGAGGGGGAGATTTTATTTATTTATTTAAATTAGTGCCCTCATTTTCTTCCTACTCTTCTTTACATATTTGTCTAATAGGACCCAGATGTGCTACTTCTGGTTGTTCTACCAAGTCCTACAGGAACATCATTCTGGACTAAAATATTGCATAAAAGTGCACACCTGAGGCCCGCAATTGAAGCATAGTTACGCTCACACTGATGATTTGTCTGCTCTAATAGAATCCAGCTCAAACATTTGGAATACTATTCCATGAGCACAGCTGCCAGGAGGTAGGAGTGTAATGAATCTCTTTTCTCTATAAAATTATGGTCCTGAACAGAAAAGGACTTCAACTTTTTATTATTTTCATCAATTCTTGTCCAAAATTATAATTTCAAAGGTTGAATTTCCAAACCAATCTAATTTAAAAACTCACAACACTTTCAACACTGATGGTTAATTACATAATAATTAAAATTAACTGAACCTAAAACTAAAATCTAAAAACTAATGTTTCAAAATAAAACTGAAAGTTTATGGTCCAGAGTGAGCTATTTAGGACAGCTGCATATTCCAGTATTGTTCTGCTTGTTAGTTTTGGAACTAGAAATACATTACTCCATCCACAGAATGGATCTAAGAAGTAAGAAAGTGCTATATTTCCTCAGTTAACACTACAAGGTACGTCCAGTTTATTGTCATCATTATTTAATCTGACCCCTGCCACATATATCCCAACACAAGCAATAACATTAGGTTGCACAATCTCTTAAAATCTCCTTGAAGCTGAAGACTCTGCATTACCCCTCCCACTCTTCAAAAGCTGTTCATACAGTATTTATCAGTCCTTTAATCTAGGAACAGACTGAAGAAAAAAATACTACTCTTCTGCTTTTTAACAACCATTGATGAATGACTTAGCTTTTTAGATAATATTTCCTTCCTTAAATTATAATTATTAGTCTTCAAACAGTAAAAACTATAAAGAAGGAAGAATATGAATAAATATGAATAATGTAAATCCTCACTTCAAGGCACGACTTTTCAACATTTTTCTGAGTTGCTAGGACATATCAAAGATAGACAATCCACCTGGAGCCTGCTCAATTTTGAATTATAGAACAAGGTCTGTAAACTCAAAAATCCCACATGCTAATACTGTTATTTTTATATTTTGAGGATTTTTCATGAAAGTATTGCCATTGTTATGTTCATTGTTATAACATTTTATGTTATAAAATCAGCAATTATCAAAAAAGATAGCATGATATTCCCAATTTAATTTTACTATTATTTGCCTAATTTTTATAATACATTTAGTAAAGATAAAACAAGAGGAGAGGTTTTCACAAAAATCATTATGCTAATTTTTTTTCTGAGAAACAGGTTTTTTCTTTCTCTTAAGAGAAAATATTAATCATAAAATAGTACTTTGTACTCCAGTTTGATATATGCCAATTGTATAATTTCTCTCTAGTGTTTTTAAATGAGCTGTTTAAGAAACAAATAACTTTTTTGGGAAGAACAACACTGATTTAAGATATTACTGTCCCTCAACTGAGCCACAGAGGTATCTTGACAAATCTGACTTTCAAATTAACTAAACTAGAAGTATTTGAATTATTAAATTATTTCAGATTTGCGTAGGAAAATATCCAGAAAAGTAGATGTAGCTGTGAACGACACATCTTCACACATTACAGACAATACATAATAATTAAAATTCCCAGTTTTTCATCACAATGACCCTGTTACCTTACTTTTCAAAGAACAGTTCAAATATATGTCTTTCTTATAATTTATTTTTTTTCCCTGATGACATAAAGCAGACACAAAGAAACAGCTATGTACTATCATTTTGTGTATAAGATAATTTTTGTGAGTCCAAAGTAAAATGATATGTATAGAATCACAAAGTATACATCAATGATAACTGGAAGATTCAGATTTTTTTCTAAATTTTATAGGAAAGAAAAGATAAAATAATCCTTTTGCAGAGTGGCTATTATTGTCTCACTTTTTCTGGCTATTTTTGGTAGTGCTTGTGTTCTTTCTAGTTTCAGTAGAACATTCTTGTCCAACAGAAACCCTCACACTGTGGAAGACAGCCCCAATTCAAAAATATTTGATCAAAACTGCCTAGTATAGTTTGACCTTTTTACATCTCCTTGTTCTTTTCACCTTTCCCCATCTGACTTTTTTTATTTGCTATTCATTTCTCAGAATAAACACCTGATCTTAAACAAGCCTGCAGATCAGCACTTTCTTTTTTGTTTTTTCCTTTTCCCAAAACTTCCAGAACAGCACAATGACATTTTTGACCTAGAACAAGAGTAAAGGAGGTTACTCTTGAATAATGGTGTATGCATTGGTGCTTAGCATAGCGTGTCTCTTGCTGTCCTATAAAATTTTATTACTCATGGTGAATGACATATTTGAATGGCTACTGTGGGATGAATACCTTATGTTCCATCCATGATCTGAAACTCTTTCATTTAATTTGGGGGTGGTGTCCTAGTACACCATTTAATCTCATGGAGCATTTCCAAATGGAATCCTTTAAACAAAGGTGAAGGATCACAGCACAGGACAAAAGTGTTATCTGGTAAGCCTGAGAAGCAAGTAAAACTTTCCGGAGAAGGGCATAGGAAAGCAGTGACCATCACCTATGAAATATGTGCTGAAGAAAGAGTTGGACCAACCTTATGGAATGTATGGTAATTATGGAAGTGTCTTCTTTAATACAAAAATGTGATTACATATATAGGCTACTGGTAAAAACAGTTGTGAAAATGCATCAAGTTTGGCCTGTCTTCCAAGCTGCCGAGGGCCTGAAAAAGGACTTTTTCAACTTAATGCAATTTGAAATGAGTATTTTGATTTCATATTCTTTATTTGGACTATTTGGGTTGGGTTGATGTTGGCCAGCTGCCAGACACCCCTATCCAGTCACTCTCTTGCTCACAAACCTCAACACAGGTGGGAAGAAAATAAGATGACAAAAGCTTATGGGTCAGAATAAAGACAGGTTTCCCCAGAGGTAGCTGATAAATTACATATCAGCTACCTCTGGGGAAAAACAGACTTGTCTTTGGGAAAATTATTTTATTACTAATTAAAATAGGTAGTGAGGAATAAAGACAAAATTAAAACAGCATATTCCCCCCAGCCTCACCTTCACTCTTTCAGTCCCAAGCCCCATCTACCCTGACTTTGCCCTGAGGGATGCAGGAAATGTGGGTGATGTCATCAATGTCTGTACCACCCCCTCTTGGCTGCTCCTGATCCATCCTGGGCTCCTCTGCAGAGGTTACAGCTCCCTCAGGAGAGATCCGCCTACTCTGGTGGGGTTCTCCAGGAGAAGAGATCTCCTGTTCCTTCCCCTGCTCTCTTCTTGGGTTTGGCAGGGCTGTTTCTCCCCCTTTTCCCCTCACCCCCTCCTGCCCAGGATTCGAGGGTCTCAGCTGTGCCTGTCATTGCCTCTCCTCATGGACACCCCTGCAACCCTCACTAGCACTTATTTAGATTAGAATTGTTTTAAAAATTTGGGTCACAAGAACAAACATGAACACATGAACATATACATTGGTTTAAAATACATGATTGGCTCAAAGTTTCAGAGAATGCAGACCATTAAATTAGTGATTGTAGGGAAATTAGGAGTAGTTTCAAAACCTAAACGTTCAAAATATCATCAGGTTTTACACAGGTTTTAATCCAGAAAACTCATGCAAAAAGCCACTTTGGCAACACCAGTTGGCCAAGCCCCTGAGATTTCTCTCTACCTTAGTATAAACTGAAGAGGTTTTTAAGGGTATTAGTTTGGAGAATGCCCTCCTTACCAGGCAGTGGCAAGGAGTGGATGGTCATAAATTTTGTCTGTCAAAGGGAATCTGTTTAATGCCTATCTTTGTATTCAGACCCCAGTGCCACTGAGGAGGGGACACAGCCTCATGTTTATTTAGACTTCCTCAGCTACAGCACACAAAGTTTTGATTCTTCAGGAAAGTTATACTATTTTAAACCTGGAATAATAGAAAAGTTCCACAGCCATTGGAATCTGTCGTGTTCTTTTATCTGATAGTTGCTTGACCTATAATAAAATCAGTTATCTGCAGTGATGCCTTGGGAAGGCTGACCTGGAACAGAGACTGGACAGAGATAGAGAATAAAGTAGCTATTTATTGAAAGGCCTTTAGGGTACACCTTGGGCAGGACAAGAGCCTGACCAGGGCTACACCCAAGGTGGACTTAAAATGGTCACAGAATGGAAGACTGGTCACGAGGTTTTATGCTTTTTTAAGTTTTGGTCCATTTGCATACTGGGGTTTAATAGTCCAATTACAGCTTTGGGTTGTGAAGTATCATCCTTCTTGTTTCTCTCTTCAGTCCACCATTGTTTCTGCTTTTGGGTCTGAAACTTGTACTCATTGTCCTTGGTCTTCAGCAGGAAAAGGATTTGTTTTGTCTACCTACTCTGTGAAGAGAGCTTACTAGCACTTAATATGAGGCTCAGAACTGCACTCCTAGGCAGCACAGAATCTGAAAAACATGAAAGCTAATACTTAAGGCATTAGCTTTTTACTTTACTTTTTACTTTTTACATTAGCTTTTTACTCAGTGACACTCGACACTAGCATGAGTAAGACAGGCAGATGGTGTACAAAATGCAACATGATAACATCAGTAAGCCAAGTGTACCTCTGAAACTGTAGCACAATTATTTTATAGAAACACTAAAATACATATGAAGCAGACATAGGCACACCAAGCATGCTAAAATATCTACAGTTTGCTTTGTCTCAAGGGAGCATGTGTAACAGCTTAAATCTGCCTTTACGTTGCAGGTGGAATAACAGAACCTGCCTGCACCACTCTATCCAACACTGACCTAAGCAGAGATATTAGAGGTCATAGAAATGCTGTTTGTCTTAATGTTTGAATCTGGTCTGTATAGCCTGAAGACACAATGAAAGTAAGGCTGCTTACACACTATTTTCAGTTATTTTTCAGGACAACCGATTTAATGACATAAGAATGAATTAACTGACAGCCTCTCCTCCCTGTATTCTCTGTTAATAGAAGATAATTCAAGCTACACTTGAAAAACAGGACAGACCAGATTTATTGTTCCCAGTGGGACCTTAATTCTTCTGCCCTGTATATCCATTTTGTGCACTGAATGAAGCTGAAGTTCTGTGGATAAAGTAGGAAATAATCAGGTTGCCAAGAACTCCTAAAATTAAGACATGCTCCCTAATAACAAGATGATTGCCACGGGCCTACACAAATCACAATAAGAATACCACCATGTGGTTGTCATACACACCCTCAAGTTTTCTTTGACAAAACCCCCATTGGCTTAATACTCTGGTATGTGAAATAGGCTGTACAGGTATAACCAAACACACATTTGTATTACATGTGTACCTTATTAGTTATTTTGAAACTACTTACACAAGTGCCCTCTTCAGATCCAAACACACATATGAAGGCCTCCCATGTGGCCAGTGCAGGAGAGGAAGATACTTAACTCAGTTTGGTTGAAGCATCTGTCAGCCTCACTTCTACATAGCTGATCCTCTTCAGGATTGGGTTTCTGCATAGCCTAGGACATCTAGACTTATATCACTCATCTCCCTACTATTCCACTCTCCTCTCCACAGTTTTTTTTTGTTGTTGTTGTTATTTGCTGCTTTCTAACAGACAATCGGCAGATCCCATCTTGCTTACTGTTCAACCCCATGCCAATATCTTTGGAAGGTAATGGTTGCTACTTGAGTCACAAACACTTTCTGATCTCTCATCCCAAATCTGTAACCAGGGTGAAAAACTGGAAAGATTTTAAGTCTGCATGTTTGTTGTGCCTTAATAGCACATACATGACCCTCAGGCAGAGGTAGTCCAGAGATTTTGGACACATAAATAATTCTGTGACAATTATCTTTTACATTGTTTTCCCAGTGTGTACCAGAATCATCCAATGCATAAGAGCTGGGCAGATATCATGAACATCTAACTTGCTTAAACGACTGGTACTTTTGTATAGGCTTCAGCCCCTGGTCCGGGTCTACTTTCATCAAAACCAAATGTGGCTAAGCTCAACTTCAATTTTAAGAGATCATCAAACCCCTGAATGCATCTAAGAGAAAAGAGCCCCAAACACTAATGACACTTATAGGGGTAAAATACACCTGAAAAAAAATTTGTTAACATAGGTACTTTTTGGTCCTTGGATTTTTAGCCAAGGTGAGAGTCAAACCAACAAAAGCAGAGGAAGAGTACTGGCTGTTACTATCCTGACTGATTGCTTTAAATGACTCAGAAAAGGACAGGAGAGTCTTTTCAAACTATAGTAGTAAGTGAAAACCAGAGAATAAGGAATCCCCAGTTGTATTTGGATGAGTGTTTGACATCAATTCAGATCCGAATGACAGGTCAAAGCCAAAACAGAAACAATTGTATCTCATTCAAAAAAAGAAAACACCATTTCCAGTATTTGTTAGACTCCTAGCAAAACCCTAAGAATTTGCAATTACAAGCAGAAAAGGATTTTTAGAACCACTTCGGAGTTTAAACAAAACACCTCTATATATTTACAAGGATGATTTTAAAGGTTGATTGCTGATCTGGTGAAGCCTGCTTCAGCAGATCAGTAAACTACAAACTTAGGCATCTAGGTTTTTTCACTCTGAATTATAAGCATTATAATTGTATATTCTGAACCCATAACAGCAAATCTTGATGGAACTAAGTAATTAACCTGAATGATATGGCTGATTTTTCTAAACATCTATTAAAAAACATTATGAGTACTTGTTTATCTGCACTTCTATAAGCTCTCAGCATTGAGTCTATTTATTTTTCTGCATATAATTACTTTGCATAATGACATGTTTATACTACTGGCAATCTTCTCTTTGAGAGAGGAATTATGCATACAGTATCCATATAGAAGTGATCCAAACTGAAGAGGTTAATGCACATGATATTATAAGTAAAAACTTTAAAGAAAAAAATGTTTTATATATCATTTAAAAAATTCAGCATCTTTCAAAGACTAATAATCCCATATTTTATGGGCTGACATTTCATTTTGAATATTCATTTAAAATAGGAATGAAATCCAGTCTGTCCAGTGGAGTTTTGCTGTTCATCTCAATAGCATCAGAGATATCACCTGAATTTTGCAACTGAGTTTATGTTGTCCTCTTTGTTCTAGAAACAACTCTGGACGTCTTGTAAAGACAAGACTGAAGTGAGGTTTCTAGTGTCTTCGGATTGCATCCAGACCCTCTGTATAGAAAGGGCAATCTTTCCTGTTTTGTTCTGTTTTCTTTTGGTAAAGATTTTATCAAATTCTAAAAATATCTCAGTGAAGTGAAGAGAAGAGAAGAGGAAGACAATTATATTCTTATTAAGATCAAACTAAAAATGGGTGAAGTTTCAGAACACTTAAATCTTTCTCAGCCTACTCTCATGTCCATAATTTCATTAAATATCTGAAGCACTTTACTTTGTGGCTTAAAAATAACTTTCCTTATATTCATATTTCCTTGTATTTCCTTATATTTCCTCATATTCTGTGACAAATGGACTTTGTGATTTCTTTTATATTCTGGTTTTTTGTCAAGGATTTTCCTACAAACTCACACTAGATTAGTTTGCTTATAATCGTATTTTTTTCCTACATTCCTTTTTCCTCCTGCTCACTAAAAGTATGTGCACTTTAAAAGGTGAGGAAAAGCCTTTCCCTTCAAAATCCACTATGTAATTCTTTGAAATTAAATCCAGTTGCATATCACAAGGCCATTCCAGGCCTTTGAAGTCAAGAACCATTTAGGCTTTTGGAAAATACAACAAAAATTTATTATCTCTTGGCCGAGCCTCATCTTTCTACCACCAAAGCACACGAATTCATGTTCAGATGTCTCTCTGGCCAGTTCAACAGGTGGCTGACATGAACTGGCATTGCAAAGACAAGAATGGGTAAATCATATCTGGATATCTGGAAATAGAAGTCAGTTGTGTAACTCAGAATGTGGTCCATCCCACAGACAGGAACAGAGGAAGGTGAAGCAGAATCTTTATTCAGGCACGCAAACACTTTCCTTGAGACACTTCCATTTTTCTGCCCAATATGACACCCATGACTACTGTTAGTATAGGTGATCATCTTACTGGATTTTGCTCAATACACCACACAAGTAACCCATGCCATTATACATTTGTTATTCTCACTCTGTCATGCAACTTATGAGAGCTTACAGACAAAAGTGCTGAAAACCAGGTTGGTTCCAGTTAACTGTATTGGTCTTTTGGATTATCAGTGATTGTTTTCTCAATTATTTTGCAATGCAGGCCTGACCAAGCCATTCTGGTAAGCACCTACTTTACAATTAAAAGAGAAAAAACTCTACCTAAAAATAATAGTTGCAGTTCTAAATTATACCATCAGGTATATCCTTTTTTTTTTTTAATTCATCTCCATTGATTTGCCAGGTAAGGAAAAATGATCATTGATGATTTAATTATATGATAAGGAAGCTTATTTGAAACCACATAATTTTTTTTTTTTGAGGTACAAATTTAAGTACTCATCTCTAATAGTTATTAGACTAATACTGAAATTTATCACTGAAACCTGTATTCTTTTTAGATCCATGAATTTATTTCAGCTGCTTATTGATTGTAATGGGTTTTTCACATAAATTTAAAAGTGTTTGCAGTTAAAATACTAGTGACAGTGAAGATATTAAGAAAACTATGGAAAATTTGATTTCTTTTAAAGAATTAATATGAATTTTTTATAGAAATTCTACACAGAAAGGCTAGTGCCTTTTACATTCTAGATGTGATTTAACTATAGAAAGAATATGCGGAATTGTGACTAATATTTTACTACAAATCTATGACCTTTATACCTGGGAAAAATTATTTTAAAAATTTTGTTTTATAAATACATAATTGCATATTGTGAAATAATGTGGAGCTAGACTATCTTCTTAAATGCTTTCATTTGTTTCAAAAATACAGTTTCATATTTGGTTACTTATGCCTAGGTAAATAATTATAGAAGTAAAATCATTATATCTGTTGCTTTTTGTTTTGTTTAAAAAAGAATTCAAGCTTTTCTCTTTTCATTACTGCATCAATATTTAGTTTCATTTTACAGTAGTAAAACTCTGGTTTATGTTCTGTGTATGTATTCCAAGATTTTTTTTCTATTTAACATGAAATTGAGTTTGAATGGAATCTATTCTGTATATATTAATTTTGTTCATCCAAGAAAATGGCAAATGTAAATGTAAATGAATGGATATTTAACTGATGGGCTGAATTTGGTTTTTTCATCCCAGGAACATTGTGTACATTAAATATGATGGGTTTTCCTGCTTGAGCAGGGAGGCTGGAGCAGATGACATACTGTGGTCCCTTCCAACCTTGTTCTGTGATTTTTGTCATTCTATTTGTTTTATTATATGTGTTGCTTATTTGCTGTAGTTGTTGTGTAACTCTACATGTGTCAGAACTTGGCCGATTTCAATGTTTAAATAATAATTAGAAAGCTTAAAAGAAGAACTGGGGGCTAATCATGAGGAAGCTAAAAAACTATCTAGCTGTAATAAAATAAAAGGAGACATTTGTTTTTGCTCATAATTGTCATTCCTTCATTTTCACATTTAGTACCATTCATTAATGATTTTTAATATTTCTCCAAACCACATAAAAATGAGTCGGCTTCATGTTCTGTGGAAAACAAAAGTAAGTGCCAATCCAGTTTTAACACTTCAAAAAGCATTTAAATATGGTGCTAAATTTCTCCAAACCCTGTTGAAAATCAGCCATCTCTTCTCTGTTGCACATTTAAACCATGCCAATTATGGACATAAGATTGTACAATTGGATATAAAAATGAGGTCATATATCTAATTTAATTGTTTTAAATACTTACTTTGATAATTGTATTCAGAGGACATTTAAGTTCTGCCAAGGCCATTTGAACACACAATATCCAGCTTACATAAAGTCAAAACAGTCATTTGTACAGATAGAGATACGCAAAAAAATTGCTGCATGACCTACTTGACAACATTTAATTGACTAAAAAATTAGATTGGTACTTACGCAAAGACAAATGTATATTTCAGTGTCTCAGCACTTGAGAACAAATAAATATGCCCACACATCTGTGGCAACTTTCTTTTGTTCCATCCATATCTCTAGTCTTCAGTGCCATCATTGTAATTGAAAGGCATTAACTCACATACAAGAACTTAAATGTACATTATTTATACAGTGGGAAATGATGTGCTGTCAGATATCATGTTAGGGACATGGTTTAGTGGCTGATGTGGCAGTGTTAGGTTAAGGCTTGGGCTTGATGAATTTACAGGTCTTTTCCAAGCCAAATGATTTTGACTCTGTGGCAAAGCCTCTAAAAACACAACCTTGACAGCATCAGTGTCACAGCTAAGAAACCTGAGGACTAGTCTTCAGAAATAACGTCTGAAAACAATTGCAAAAACACACTAATTTTTTTTAAAAGCCTTGTTCATGATATGATATGGTTTATCAGTATCTGAGTGACCTCAAATTACAGAATCACAGAATAATGGAATCACAGGATCACTAGGTCGGAAGAGACTTTCAAGATCATTGAGTCCAACACAACCCTAACTTCAACTAAATCCTGGCACCAAGCGCCGCATTCAGTCTTTTCTTAGACACATCCAGAGATGGTGAATCCACCACCTTCCCAGGTAGACCACTTTATCACCCTTCCTGTAAAAAACTTTTTTCTAATATCCAGCCTATATTTCCCTTGTTGCAGCTTAAGACTGTGTCCTCTCATTCTGTCAGTTGCTGCCTGGAGAAAGAGATCAAGCCCCACCTGGCTACAACCACCTTTCAGGGAGTTGTAGAGAGTGATAAGGTCACCTCTGAATCTCCTTTTCTGCAGACTAAACAGCCCCAGCTCCCTCACTTGTTCCTCACAGGGTTTGTGTTCCAAGTCCCTCACCAACCTTGTTGCCTCCTCTGGACATGCTCAAGCATCTCAATGTCCTTCCAAATTCTGGACAGTTTGGTTTGTCACCTGGTTTATTTAGTGCTGTAAAAGCACTGTCTCTGTCAAGAGCTACATTCCCCATCCTTACTAGTACTTTTGTACTACGAACAGATTTAAAATTATGTGCCATGGAATCTCTATGCATTTAAAATTAATACAAACTCAAAAGTGAGGGAGCTCTCACTCAATTACTGATTGCCAGCAAAAGGCAGATGGGCACTGTGTAACATTTCTGTTCACACCCAGACCAGGTGATGAATCTTCTTAGGCCCACCCAGTGAGAAGACCTATCATAAAGGCATCCTTACCCAGCAGTGGTGGAAATTTTGACAGACAAGAGCTGGTTCAAGAAAATCTTTAAAGTTGTCTTTTACCTCAGTAGCAGCTTCAGTAGCAAAAAAGTCTGTAAAGGAAATCTTTACTCCATCTCAGGTTTTTGCTTCAAAGAAAGGAGTGTTTAACAATGGTACTTGTCAAGATGTTGAACTTCTGCTTCAAAACTACAAAAACTATTCTTGATTAACTTGGCTTCAGAATCTTCTGGGTGAATAAACACAGGAAACATCTCAAAGCAAAATCAGAGTGAAGCCTGCATTATCAGAAATATTCTATAAAGTGACAAAACCAGTGCAAGAAGTTCCAGCCTTCCATGTTGCAGCTGTTAATTCTTACATCCCCACGACTGTTTGCAGCAGCTCACTGTGACAATGAAGTGTCTGTGTAACTCCTTTGTAAAACAGATAGGTACACAAAACAGAGAATAGGAAGGCAATTACAGCGCACTGCATTGTGCTTGCAGGAATCAACTAGCCTTTGTGGCAAATCCCCAGTCTCCAGGACTTCTGCAGATTTTTTAAAAAATCCAAGTGGGCTGAAGTATCTTCAAGGGTCTCTGAGCCTGGAGTTTATGAATTTCCAAAGCCTTGTGAGCTAACAATGCATGAAAGAGGGCCCAGGCAGAGAAAAGATGGAGTTTGTACTAGGTGAGAACTCTGTAACTCTGAAGGAAGTCTGTACTTTTGTTCCTAAAAAATATGGATCTTTTTCTTTCCCTGAGAAGCTGGGTTATTATCAAAAAGATGAATGCTTTTTTCTTTAAAGCACGCTATTTTTTTTCCTAGTCAAACACTATTTGTAAGAAATGAGAGATGGTTCATTACAGAAAAGCTAGAACAAACTATTTGGGATTGATAGCTTATTTATTTCATGGTGATTAATTGGAATAATTTTTACATCAAAATTTTAATTTACACTTCTCTAAAGCTGTTTATTTAAAGCTGACTAGCATTTCTCAGTTAGCTATAGCTCTTTGCAACTAATAAATCTGTTTTCTGTGACAGTAGGACAGGATCTTTGTGTTTTTCCTGATTTAGCTTATACACCAAACTCTATAGAAATATATCTACACAAAGACCATTCCCAATGTGGTATTTCTCCAGCACTAATGGTAACTCTTGTATGGTGTTGCACACTCAAGTGTTGTGTAAAAGAATTAAGACTTTTAGCCTAAGTCGATGATTTTGACAATGCAGTCCTTGTTGGTTCTGTCCTGTCAATATGAGTAAGATGTCCTATAAACTATTTTTGTGTGTATGTGTGAACTGCTGAAAAAATCAGAATATTGTGCTTAGTGCTATGGTGCAAACCATGACTAAGAACAGACTAATTATTTGCGTCAGAAGCTAGAGGCCAAAAGATATAAAGTCTTATTTTGCTCAGGACTTGAACAACAGAAATGTAAAACATTCCAGAAAAACCAAGGCTGATCCCAAACCTCTGAGGCAGAGATATAGATGTAGCCTACATAGGACATGAAGTGCTGACCATGGAAATAACTGTATGATCCATACCCATATATCACTAATTTAATCCTGGTCGAGAAACAATTTGGCTAAAAAGATTTTCTTCTCAGTAAGGTCATACATATATGGCAAAATCAGTGTTTTGGTTTAAGTTAAATGTGATTTCTAATATATGGGATATGTTTTGTCTCGACTTTCATTTGACTTGAAATAAGTACTATTTGCCCCATACAGACTTAAGAAAAGTAGAGTGCTGTGCTAGACTGTGCTCTGAGGGATTTGAAGATTATTCAGGATTGTTTCAAAAGCAATTACTTGTTTTCTGCTTAATAATACTTGTATTTTGCTACCAGTTAATATTTCCACAAGCATTTACTTGTATATTACTGACATCTAATCTTTTTTGGCATGAATTCTTTTTTTGAGTGGAATTGTGTCTAATCAAGCAAGGTTAAAAACCTGGAAGGGTTTATGCTTATGCTTATTAATATGTTTTCATATTAATTTATAGTATGCATGTACTTTGTACTCACTAAATTTTTTGGTGAATTTTCATAACAATGTATATTTGCATATGTAATGAGGATCCTAAGTTACTGTAGTTAACAAGAGCAAATATTGCAGATGTTATTTCTGGAAGTTATAGCAATGAATGGAGTTTCCAAGAGGTAATATATTGGCATCATCAAACATAATCAAATATGTAATCTGTACTTTGCACTGAACTACTCATTAACCTCAATGTTGTGGAACAGTCAGTGTCTAGAGAAATAGGTTTTGATAATATAGATGGAAGTTAAAGATTTATGTAGGGCCTCTAAGATGTAAATGACTGCCACAGCTCAGGCAAATAAGATAATAAAGTATGACAAAAGTAGATAATATGACAGTATGACAAGATAGTATGACAATAAGATAATAAAGTATGACTAAGACAAAAATGAGCCAAGAAGTTGTGGAAATGTGCTTTTGGTATAATTCCATTAAAAGACTTCCTTAATTTTTTGCAGATTACAAAGATGAATGATACAAACTCATTAAGATAAGATATTGGTTCTAACAGTTTTTCAAAACTGTAATACACTAGGAATGAACATTTTTTTCTCCAGTGTTCAAAAAGAACTTTTCCTTATTATGAACAAAACACACTGAGAGATTGAAAAAAACATACTAAGCTTATCCTTATAAAAGAAGGTTATGAAGGTTATGAAGATGTTATATATCTAAATTTTGATGAAAGCATACCAGAAAGTGTATTTGAAGTGGAAAAAATTTTTAAAGCCTTGGTCAAACAAATCTTTGGTTTTGGCAGGGATTTTGCTTAAATAAAAAGTGAGTAAAAATATTCAATGTTTCTAAATTTAAATTATCTTTTTTATTAACTAAAATGTAGATGGTGACTTCAATTTATCCAATATACTGACTGCTCAAGCGGTAGTGGACTGGCCCATTATGAAATCAGTAAAATCTGACTGAGATATCAAAATTTGGCCAAAAATAAAGTGTTCAGCTCCTACAGTGCAGAAAGTGATACAAATACCTAGACAGGTTTTTCCTGTCCTGAATGTAGGATTGTATATATACAATATTGCAAGACAGAAACATCCAGCTTCTCAATGAGATGACTTTATGTACTTCCAAATCAGCTATTTAAAGCAGAAAGCAGTAGGTAAATCATCTTTACCTTGCTGTACAAATTTACACTTAACTTTGAATAAAAATATCCTTGTGAAACTCTTTTCAAAAATGCAGAAAATAATATCAATTACATTTTAGCTGTATTCTTAGGAGCCTGTTACTGAACACCATACTGTAGATTAGAAAAAATGATGTGGCAACAACGTTAATTTACGTCCCAAAGATCAGAAGCAAGAAAACACAAGCAATCAAAGAGTATGCTTACTTTCTCTCTAAATTGATTTCAGAAGTATTTAAATTTGAGTTAAGGATTGCTAGCAGTATTTCAGATGTTCCAAACCTTGGAATATTCTATTTAGATAAGGTGGCTGAACAAATTAAAACATAAAGGCTAAATTCATTCCGAATTCATATAACAGTCACAGAGTCACTGAAAGTGCATTAGAATTAAATTTAATGCCTACGGATCAAATGGGAAATAATTTGTGCACCAATTAATCAAAAATGCATTTTAATGTTCTTCCATAGAACGTCATGACTGGCATTTCATAGAGACAAAGTTATGGATTTAGAAAAAACTGGCAATGTTTCAACAACTGGAAGGTGTTTCCTCTCTCCTCATCCCTTTCTGAAGCTGCTATTATAATCACTATTAGAGGCAAAGAAGTATTTCAAAAAAAGAACATTTTACTACATAATTTCAAGTAGAAATGCTCAAATGTATTTCAACAATGCTCTCTCTGCCCTAGGGAGGAAGTGGGAAAAAAAAAGCATCAGAAGCTGCTTGCCATCTGCTTGTAGCAACTTCCCCTGAATTTTAAAAACTGAGGCCAAGTATTCACTTTTCACCATTGGTCATAAGGGAAGATTTGGAAAGATTAAAATGCTCCAGAATCTAAGCCTGATGATGGTCCCTTCATTTCCTCTCTGATGTGTGGGTCCCATTGCCGCATTCAGCAACCCAGCGAGTGCGTCCACTTTGCATAGGCACTAAAAGCACAGAAATCCCAGGGTGGAAGGGACATCCAGGTGTTTAGTCAGTTTCAGAGTATGTTTTTCCTTTTCTGCTAGCTGTCAGTTTTCCAAAGTTGTATTACTACCCAGTTGGTAAGCTATCTGGTATGAAGCTTATTTGTTTAAAATAATCTATTGTTACCCGTTTCCATCCCTCAGGTCAATGTTTAGATGGGCTGTGCTGGAAAAGGTGCTGAAGTCATATTTTTCTAGGTATTTTATCATGTCTTCACTGATTCTGAACCTTGGCTAAAAGTACTTATGGTGCCCAAAAAGGGGAAATAAGCTTATGCATGTCCCTAAGTGTGAACAAATATATAACAAAAATATTCTAATGCTCACCGGCACTGTTGATCAGGGAAGTAAGCTTGCCCTTGTCTTGGTTCTCCTTCTGCTATACAAGTAATTGACTTTCAGGGACCAAATCCAAGTGCTGTTAAAGTCAGTGGAAAAATTCCTATTGTCTGTTGTGTTCACAAAATCTATACTGAAGTGCTGTAATTCTTTAAGTGGTTTGTTCTGGTGTTGGTAATTAAACTTAATTTCCACTTTCTTTCAATTCATCTTTATTTAAATTTCTTTCGCTATATAAAGTGTCCAGACATGTAAAATAGAAGCAGCTGTGTTTTTATTAGTGCTATAAAGTATGGTCTTAACCCATTAGTAAGAGTGAAAAAACAGAACAATTTTATAAGTCTTATTTTGGCAAAGGAAAATATTTTGTGAAGCTAGAAAAAAAAAAAAAAAAAAAAAAAAAAAAAAAAAAAAAAAAAAAAAAAAAAAAAGGAGAGTTGCAACTTGAGTTGAAACCAGATGTAGGAAAAATTGCAGATGTCACTTTGGGATTCCAAACTCTCTAGATGTATTATCATGAAATAGAGAATGCTTCTGCTCAGCAGGCAAAACCAGAGAGAGTTCTCAATTCTTCTAACAAGTTGCAACTGATGTATGTATTTCATTAAGTTATAGAATAACCAGGAGCGAAAAAGGTTAGTCATTTAAGATGAGCCATATGAATCACTTTCTGTTCACAAGTAAGAGCCAAAAAAAATATATATAATTCCTAGTCTTGGGGAGAAAAAGTGTACAGAATTATAATCTCAGGTATAGCAAATTGGTTTTGAAGTCAATGGAACTATGTGTCTGAAGATCTGGCTGAGAAGTTCGATTCTACTCATTTTATCATGTAATAAATGATGTAAAACTGTTGAAAAAAAAGTATTTCAGAAAGACAGAAAACTGGCATAAAGAAAGAACCACTCCTAGAGATCTTGTCCTAGGTTAAAATGTAAGATGTGCCCAAAGTATGTATTCTATCACCATCTTCATGAGCTGTTGAAATCAGGTGGGGCAGTGTTTCCCTTATCTTCTGCTAATGGCTCATCAATGCCTTGCCACAGGACTCATAGATAACTCCCCCGGGAGCTATCTCTGTTTAATGGGCCATCAAGGACCCATTACATGACTCATGGAATGATAACAGCCCATTGTGAGGTGCTCCTCTGTAGCGGAATTTCTCAGGGAGCAGGGGCATAATCTGCTCCTGAGTGAGGTTGGTCAGCCCAGCCTGAGTTAATAGGCCAGGTAGTAGGCCTGAGGCCTTTTAGGTAGG
>VZUI01050174.1:0-73245 GCA_013401135.1 Cettia cetti
ACCCCGCCGCCGCCCCCCACACCGGGCTCGGCCATGGCACAGCTGAAGCCGGCGCCTTGTGCCCCCTCTGTGCCGCAGTTCACGCCGCCGCCGCCGCCGCCCCCCAAGATACATCAGGTTCAACCAAATGCAAACCAGGCCGCTGTTGCCTCCTCGTTGCCACCGCCGCCTCCTCCTGTGCCTGCCCCGCCACCGCCTCAGGCACCCCCAAAGCCTGTCATGGCAGCTCTGCCCCCTCAGCCTAGTGGGAAGCCGGCATCACCAGGGGTCACGCATGTCACTCCCCCTGTGACTGCACCTTTGCCCCTTGCAATGAAGAAACAACCAAGTGTCACTTCTCCCCAGGTGCCTCCTCTGCCCCCCGCCCCTCCTGGCCCCACTCCCCCTGCAACCTTCCCAAAGCAGCAGAGTTTCTCAGTAAAGCCTCCTCCGTCCCCTCAGTCCCCAGTGCCGTCGGTGGTGAAGCAGATAGTCAGCCAGTTCCCCCCTCCTCCCACACCACCTGCCACTGAGCCCCAGCCTCTGAAACCCCTTCCACTGAGTGTGGCTCCACAGTCACCTCCAGCGGTGAAGGCAAAGCCCAAATGGCAGCCTGCTGCTGCTCCCTCGCCAGATTTCCCCCCTCCTCCACCAGAGAGCAGTTTGGTGTTTCCTCCTCCACCTCCTTCCCCAGCTTCCTCTGCAGGTTCTCCCCCGCCTGACAAATCAGGGTCTCCAGTCAAAAAGGCCGGCAAGACATCAAGCCCTGGAGGGAAGAAACCGCCTCCAACGCCTCAGCGCAACTCCAGCATCAAGTCCACAAGCTCCACTGAGTACCACGAGTCCAAGAGGCCTTCAGTGGATCGCCTTGTCAGCAAATTTGCACACTCACCAGAGCCGTCTCCTTCCAAGGAGTCTTCACCTCCTCCAGCCCCTCCAAAGCCAGGAAAGCTCAACCTTTCTGCTGTGAGCCTGCCCATTGTCCTTCCACAAGGTGGGATCCCAGCCAAGGCTTCCGCTCCAAGTGTGTCTGGAAAGGAACCTGTGGTTGAATTTCCTTCACCACCATCCGATTCAGACTTCCCACCACCACCACCTGAAATAGATCTTCCTCCCCCTCCAGTAGAAATTCCAGCTGTGTTTTCAGGCAGCACCTCCCCAAAAGTCGCTGTGGTAAATCCCCAGCCACAGGCGTGGTCAAAACCATCTGTGAAAAAAGCCCCACCGCCCACACGCCCCAAACGGAACGACAGCACCCGACTGACACAGGTGGAGGCCGCAGAGCCCGCAGGGTCAGCTGGCCCACAAGTGCCCACGTCACCCAAGTCCAGCCTTAGCGTTCAGCCGGGATTCCTGGCAGACCTCAACCGGACGCTGCAGCGGAAATCCATCACCCGGCATGGCTCCCTCTCCTCAGCGCGGATGTCCAGAACGGAGCCCACCGCCACCATGGACGACATGGCCCTGCCTCCGCCCCCGCCAGAGCTGCTGGCTGACCAGCAGAAGACCAGCAGCTTTGGGGGCAGTCACATATCTGGCTATGCAACGTTACGGAGGGGACCGCCCCCCGCACCCCCCAAAAGGGATCAGAACACCAAGCTGTCACGGGACTGGTAGTCAGTCCCCAGGGCCGGTGCTCTCCATGACTTGTGGGCTGCTTTGTGATCGGCCAGCCCGTGATCTTGTGCACGTGGAGAGGATGTGAGGATGTGGATAACAGCCCCATTAAAAGAGGTGATCTCAAACTGCAGCTATGGCAAAATGTAAAGACATTCCTCTTCCATGGCTAGGTTAAAAAAGTTGGGGGCTTAGGGGTGTTGATGCTTTATTGGGAAAAGTGGGTAGAGAGGTGTTGGCTTCATTCTTTCAGTTTCTTTTACCCTTCTTCTTATGGATTGGACCAAACCCCCATTTTCTTACTTTTTCTGCATTTAGGGGAGGGGGAGGGAGATAATTTTTTTGTAGTGTCTGTCCATGTGAGACATGTTTGTGCATGTATTATAAGTGTAGGTATATAATATATTGTGATATATTTCGTCGCAATTATAGAGGATAACCAGAATGTTTTTGTAGAACCGTATTTATTGTTTCAGTCAGTATATTATCTGGAATCGGACTCTATCTGGTCAAATCTCACCATAAAGATGGAGCTGTAGGGGGCACTTTAAAGAAAGGAAATAAAAAACCCAAACCCACAAACCTCTCAGCAGTTTGTGGTGGGTAAATTCTGCTAAGCTGAGGTGTTGGGCTGGTAACTGTACATTGTCCATTGATTGAAAAGTACAGATGCAACATACCAAAACATTCTGGTCATAATACTACTGAAAATGAGTATGTTCAGAGGAAAGAAATAGATTTTATATATAGTGGGCTGGAGTGAAATATATTTATACTATAAAGAGCCTCCCCCTCCTTTCAAATAGTTTAAAAATATACACTGATACAAATTATTTCAAACTTATTTGTCCATGCAGTTAAATAGGATAAATACATATTATTCCAAACCATTATGCATTCTAATGGATAGTAGGCTCAATCATTCGTTTCTATGGCTCAAGATGAATATATTTGTGTTAACCCCTTCTGAAAGCTGCCAGGACTCCTGCAATCAAAAATCCTGCCAACCCCCAAGGCTGACCCACGCCGATCTGTGAGCTGTCCGTGTAACTCTTACCCTGAAGGAACAGGTAGGTTTCTGTAGAAAGTGCTGTGTGCTCACACGGGCATGCACTGCAACCAGTCTCACCTGGTCTGTGCCTGGTAAGATGTAGTGTCTTCACAAAAGCAAGCATCTGGAAATGTGTAAAGAAAGTATTGTTTGTAATTGATTAGAAATTGTCAGGAAACTCTCCCCTCTGGAGAGAGAGAAGGGAGCAGCAATCTCAGGACAAGCTGAGTAGGAACTCTGTCTGTTCTTTGACCCGCCAGAGACTGTCACCAGTGCATTAACTTGTTACAAAGTTGCACTTGTAGCAGTCAAGGAAGAAGCCTGGAAATAAAACAACCTTAAAGAGGCAATAACATTTGCTAGGAATTTCATCTAAGGGCCTGTATGAGTAGAAAATAGACTATTGATTTGCTTGGGTGTTGTTAGCCACCGATTACATCGGTCACCAGATCAAGTATGACAGTCCTTTTTCTTCAGTAGCTACTTCAGTAGCTTGATTGTACAGTCTTACCCACATATTCAGACCTTGTGATAAGGTAGTGTAAGTGGTCTTATGTATCATTGCACATTCCTTGCAGGGTGGTGGGACACACCCTTTGTAAAACAACTAAAACACTTGGACTGTAACTACCCCATCTTCAGCTGCCACAGCTTCCCTTGTCACCATGGGGATACTGTCAATAAGCTCATAGGGCAAATAATTTCACTGTTTGCATACTTATTCTCCAAACACAAACGTTAAATGCTTTCTTTTTCCCAAAGAATGAAACAAAGACAGCAGCTTGACCTGGCAGTATCTTCACATGTGTAAAACCAATATAAACTGATCTGTCATTTGAGTAATTCAGGATGATAGATTTGAGAAATATTGTGACAGTGTCCCCCATTCCTTTTTTTTATAAAGTTTTGTTTTTAAAACCAAATAATGAAATAAATGTCTTTGTGAATATTTTATGAATAGGAAAAAAGTTTTGCTAATTTGAGGTGGAAAATTACACATCTATAACTATATAGTTTTAAATAGGTGCATCATGAAAAGAAAAAGTGGTGCTGTCTCTGCTGACCTGTTTCATATGATTTTTTAAAAATCTGTTTCAGCAGCTCTGGAAATTGTTTTAATATTTCAAACTAGATTTTTTGAGCAATAAGAGTATATACCATTGTGTGCATTTTTAAAGCACTGCTATGGAAAGGCACTTTTTTGTATCTTTCAAATTGTTCACCCAGTTTTGTTTCTACTATTTTTGTGCTTACAAAGTGTCCTTAAAAGCATTTGCATTGTTGATTTTAAGCATGCTCAGTGTAGGTGGTGACTAACTTCACAGGAGGGTTGTTAAGCTATACTGCAGTTCCTGGG
Organism: Cettia cetti; assembly: GCA_013401135.1. Taxonomy (NCBI): domain Eukaryota; kingdom Metazoa; phylum Chordata; class Aves; order Passeriformes; family Sylviidae; genus Cettia; species Cettia cetti. The sequence continues at coordinate 4,005 of VZUI01050174.1, forward strand.
TGCTGTAATTTTCACCATTGCTCCTCTCGCTGCTTTGCCCCGTGTGCAGTTCCTGGGGCTCAGACACACCAGGGGGCAAAAGGTGCTCTACAGCCCTAACTGCTCTGCCCTCAGCCAGGAGGGGGAGGTGGGCACATTCTCCTCCTGGCAAGATGCACCTGGGCTGATGCAGCTTGTGCTCGCAGGTGAGAGCAGTCAGGGAATTCTGCTTGCCCCACCTGCTTTTCTTTTCCCCAAGCCAGCCTCACTGGTGTGTGTCAGTTCCAGCGATTTACTTTAGTTCATTCAGTGCAGGTACCTCTGGGCTTTGGACTCGACACAGCAGTGTTTTCAGTGCCACTTCTTCAGAGGCATTTGAGCTTTGTTCTTATTTTCCTGTGCCCACATTCATTACCCCAGTATCTCTCCCTATTAATGGCAATTAATCCATGCTTAACTACTGCAGGCTGCCTACAGCTTGCTGGGAGACAGCTGTGTAACTCCTAAGTCTGCAGCAAAAAGAATGATCAGCAAAGGTGGCACACTGTATTCCTTCTAGTTACAGTTTCCTTCTTAAGGCGGTAGTGATCCAGTGAGTGGCTGCTGCTTGCTTTCTCTCAAATGCGCATGGAAATTTGGCTAGTGTGGTTCAGACAACCTCAGGTTATGATATACTGCCCCCCCCCAGTGTAACTTGCTTTTCCAGTGTATTTACTGGGTTTGTGGCAGTAAATATTTACACCTTATCTTGCAAGTAAGTTATTTTCCCCCGTGTGCAGTCATCTCATAATTGCTCCATATTTATTAAATCAGAAAATTAAAGGGCTGGATTTCAGACACCCAGGAAGAGGCTTCCTGCTACAAACATGGGCAGTAATACTGTTGGCACTGTTCAAATGGGTGTGTGAAGGCTGAGTGTTCATATTCCAGACACAGAAGTGCTTTGATCCCAAAATACACGGAGTGTATGGCTGGAGCTGCATTATGTGAGGCAGCGCACGGCCTGGGCACTTGTTAAGGTGGGTGTCAGGGAAGCCCTGCTGCTGCAAGGGCAGCTCAGAGGGCTCAGCTGTGTTTGTTAATCTTTTCCACATTTGGTCTTCATTTCCCCTCTGCTATGCAGTGTAGCATCCACCTCTGAGTAGCAGAGCCCTGTTCAGCCATGTGTCTGTGCCTGCAGCCCAGGTGTGGAAAGCAGCGAGCTATTCTCAAGACTATCACATCACAATCCAGGTGTTGAATTGCTTTGAAAGGGAAAACTGGACTCTTCTAGAGGCACTAAGTGGAGGTGAGAAATTGTTTTTAAAACCAAAAGCCCGGCGGGTTCTAAAGGAGCTATAGGTGATGTGTTTCAGGTGGCTGTGCTAGGGGTCCTGTTCAGTCTTTTAACACCTGTAGCAGGGAGATAGGCACAAGTGTCTCAATAATTCTTATTTTCTATGGAAGAGCAAGTTTCCTGTGTCCCCATGCACAGCCGTTTCCTTCTTCAGCAAACCACCACTAACTGCTCTGACTTGGTGACAACCTCAAAGCCAAAGAGCTCCTCTCCTGAGCTTACTCTGCAGTTGTCTGCAGGACAACAGTGAGTGACCCATCAGGGAAACAAAGTGCAGGTACCTGGATTGATTGGTTCCAGCTCCGAGGGGAGGGAAAGCAGTTTTTTCAACAAGTGCATTTTAACATTTACTGTTCTGGGCTTGCACGTTTAAAGGATTTCTAATTCCTTCTTTCTGTGCCCTTAAGCAACCAGATAAATCACACCAGCCCAGAGATAAAGTGTGGCCAGTCTTCCTCTCAATTAAATTGTTTTCCCCACAGTTTAAGGAACCAAAAGTGCTGTTTCAACAGCAGAAGGGCAAAAAGAGAAATTTTCTTTTTACAGAAAACAGCATAGAACCAAATTGTTTTGCTACAGTGGTACCATAGCAGGTAAATTTGTTTCTTATTCAAGTAGGATTGTAAGTGGGTCCTAATATGTATTACTTCAACTAGTGTCATGTTAAAATCAGTTGCATTCCAGAAAAGCAGTATGGATTCCTAGCAGAAGGTAGTGAGGATGCAGTCAGAACATGGGATTGGTTTCTGGGGTTTCTTTCCCTTTTAGCATTGTTAGGGTGTAATTACAGTCACACAGTACTCCTCAGCTGCAGGTGAGTCTTACTACTTTGGGGCACATTTGTGGCACCTGGTGTTGAGCTCTGGATTCGTTCCCTTGCACCATTGGGGCAGACTCCAAACCAGAGAGGATTTAACACTACAAGGGGTAGTTTCCCTTGGATGTTTTTTTGCTACATGCTGGTAGGGTTTTAAGATTTATTTTGGAATTCTGAGTTTGGCTAAGTTGAGTAATATTCCTTTCTGAATTTTCTTTCCTTCAATTAAAAAATGGCCACGAAGACTGACCAAACCAGGATTTTGTAGCAGGGGGCAGCACTCATTCACACTGTGACACAGGCTTGGGCTAGTTTGGAGAAGACACTAAACTGCAAGGAGATGACAAACACATGCTCATCCCGCACCATGTGAATTACTTTAATTGCTACTAACCAAGCACGGGGCAAACAGTGACTTGCTTAATGATCAGCTGGTGAGAAAGTACTGGAATGGTCTGAGGAGGTGGTGGAGTCACCATCCCCAGACGTGTTTAAAAAAGGCTGGATGTGGCATGGTCTAGGTGTGGTGTTAGGGCTGGGTTGGACTCCATGATCCTGGAGGTCTCTTCCACTCTTGTGATTGTGGGATGCTCTGAGGCACTCAGAGGGGCAAGGACTCCAGTGAGCTCTGCTCAGCAGATGGATCTTGGGTAAAGGGGAGTTAGAGAAGCTAGAAGACCAGGAGGAACAGGAACTGGTGCTGTAGAAATGAGTTAGAAGGACCTTCAGTAACACATTGTGGTCACTACCCCTCCCTTCTTTAAATGCTTGAAGGCAACTTGTCTTCTAGAAGGTTTGTCTTTTAGGAGATTTTGCAATTCAACCATTATCAACCATTCACTACAGTGGAAAATAATTTCCTTCCAGCTTTCCCAAGATGCCAAAGATGCATTCTGAGCTAAATTCCAGGTATGCAGATGTGTGTACACCAGTCTCTTTTTGCCAGGGGTCTCATGCTGCTGACCTCTAGCACGTGTCTGGTGGGAGAACAGGGTGCCTCTCTTAGATGGTGTGTGTCCCTTGCCTTTAACCAACACGGGCAGTTGGGTACACTCTTGCAAAGGACAGTTTGGCCAGCAAAGCCGTGCCCATGGCACCCTGCTGGCTGATGTGCAGCACAATAGCGCTTGTACTTCTAAAAGAAAAACAGAATGTTTTGTCACAAGTTGTAATTGGAAATCTTAGGCCTCCTAGTGGACTGCAGTGGACCAGAAATGAACTGGAGCAGCAGTTTAGTTTATGGCTTACACTAATTGTTACCAGTCACTGGGAATATTCTGTATAATACTGGAGATGCAAATGTAAGAAGTGTCATTGCAATGATGATTTGTGTGTGCAGCAAACTTGTGCTGAGTGCTGTAAATACATTCATGTTTACTGCTTTAAAAAGAAAAATTGCACATTTTATCTTTCAATGGGATTGCCTCCCCTCTTCTTCCCTTTCCAAAAAGAAAAAAAAAAATAAAATCAAAGCTCTTTTAGACTGATAGCTTCAGGTTGGGGGGAGCTTTGCCATATTATAAATATATATAAATATATGTATAAATATACTTTTATAAGCATGAGAGAGGACAAAAGAAATACTACATTATAGAGTACCCAATATAGATCATTATACAATGGAATATGCACAATTCAATAAAGATGTAGTTAAATTTAATACTCTGTTTTAATCCTCTGTCTTGCAATTTTCCTTTTTCATGAGCTCAGAACCCACACTGTGTTTTCAGGTCATCAGTGGTTCCTCTGGATAGGGATCAGGTAGCTGATGGCCTACAGCTGTTTACCATTTCTGTGCTCACTGCCAATGAAACTGCTGTTATTCCTTTGCACAGTTCTTTGGCTGGGTCAGAGCTGGCTGTACCAGCCCCGTGCTGCACACCAGTGACAGGTGTGAAGAGGACCCCGTGTGAAGGCTCACCTTTTCCATCTGCTCCTTGCTGGGGCTTGCAGAGTCCTGTCCAGCTCTGCTCACACACAACAGCTGTGGCTGGTCAGTGCTGCCGTGGCTCCGCTCTGGGGGCTGTAGGAACACGGCTGGGCAACGCTCTCAGCCTCACGCTGCGGCCCTCAGCAGGCAGAACTGTAGTGAGAACTACACTAGCCAGAGCAGGAAAGGGGGAGCCCCACAGAGGCTGAGGAGCTGCTGCAGGCTGGAGGCCAAGGTTTGTACATTTGCTGGGGGAAGTGCTGTGCTCAGAGATCCTCAGGGCCAGGGCTCCTGCACGCACAAGCCACACTCCCTGGCCCTCGTGTGTTAAAGTCTGTAGCCAAAGACAAGAAATGTGACTCGGCTGTGGCACGCTCACAGAACACAAGAGGTGTGCTTTGTTCTTTTTATTTAGGGCTCATAACAAGAGGATTTAGTACACAGCAACAGTTAATTCCAAGTACAATTAAAAAAATTTAAAAATTGGGTTTTGCACTCACTGGAAGGTGGTTCAAATGGCACACACACTAAAACGTTACTGGCGGCATACAGCTCCCCAGAGTCCTGCGGGCTTGGTCATTTACAGTGGGCTCTGCATCCATCCACTGCATCAGCAGTGCTAAAAGCAAAAGCACAGCGTGCTGCTCCAACTGCAAACCAAAGTGGGGCAGATCTGCTTTCAGAAAAAAGTGCATGGACAAAATCCATGTTAGACACTGACATCTCCAGAGAATTCATAGAAACTACTTGTCCATGCAAGTTGCAAAAGACACTTTTTCAAATGTGAAAAGAAGCACTTGTTCTTTACAAAAAAATCTCAGACATGTCAGCACTTACCGAGGCGCTGTAATGGAAATAAATTTGTACATAGCTCTTCCTATTAGTCAATAGTAGTAGGATTCTTCAGAGGTGTAAAGAGAAACTGGAACAAACGTCCTGCACCCATTTCAGCAGGGTCCCCATCTCACTGTTCAGCAGGGTCCTGAGTGTAGGCTTACCTCAGGACAGCAGGCTATTGCTGCCATCACTGTCTTGTAGTAAGTCTTGTAATAACCACAGGTGCTAATAAAATTAGTATATTTAGAGTACCAAAAAAACCCCCAAACCTCTTCCTGCATGGGCTGGAGATTACACAGAACACAGGGGTGGGGGGTTTTTTTGAATGAAAGCAGCAGAACACCATGATCTGTGAATTACTCTAACAGCAGTTGTCAAACCTTGGCTGCATAAAGCTTTCAGCATGTCCCCAAGGATGTGAGGTGGGGTTTCCACTATCCTTGAAGTTTCATCAGAAACAGGTAAACAGGGCTGTTACTACACATTGACTTCAGCTACTGCGGGGGAAAATCCCCAAGACAAACCACACATTGTTCCCTTCTTGTACTGTTCTGATCTCTGTGTACAAATAACCATTTTATCCACAAAAATGCAGCCGTGCCAAATACTGTGAGATGCCAGAAGCTGGGAAAGGTGAATACACCTGTAAGCACTGTAAATTCCTGTAACTGGCACCCTAGAAGCTGTAGCCCATGATCCTGCTGGTGCTCAGTTTGCACCACCACCATCTGTAGAGGTTAGTGGTGTAAATATTTGCTTTAGTGACTGCAACAGTGCTGTCCATTTTCCACTGGCACAGGTGCCAACATAGGTACTGAAGTCTCTGCATGGGGTTTGGAATGCTGCCTGGCATGCTGCAGTGCTTCACCAGTGACACTCGATACTTTGAATGCAATTACTGCTCCTAGTAAAGCCACAGCATCACAGTCTTTTCACCAGCACCCTCTAAGCAGTTTCCAAAAAGAGCCTGCAGAGAATACAGATACCACCTGTTTTACAAAATGTCCTGTTGCACTCTGGGAGGAGAAGCTCTGTAAATGTTCAGTTTACTAAGCCACATAAAGTTCCATCCTTTCCAGAAAGGAAAATGTGGAAGTTTTGCTCTATGCCTGGAGCCCACAGACATAACTAATAAAAAAGCAAGCTCGTTTCCAGCAGAGAGGCACATCCACAGCATGTGCTAGGAAGTGGTGAAGTTGCTAGGAAGAGCACAGCATTAAGTCACCATCAAGCACAGGTAGGAGACACCACAGAAGTGCAACAGTGTCAGTGCACAGTCCTGTTCCACCTGTAGTCAACAATGTGCACAGCCCCAGCAGGCAGGCAGCCCACACACCCTCTGCTGGAAAACGCTCCTCAGTCCTGCTGTTTCCTCACCTTTTCATAATCAGTAGAAATACCCCAGGTAAAAGTGGCACTTTTCAGAAGCTGCATTACTGCCACTGTCAACTTTGGCTGTCACCAAGAACCCTCAGCAGCAAGAAAAGGAAATGCCCAGCAGCTGTGAAAGGAGAACGAACTGCTCTAGCATGAACTAGCTGGGTCTGAGCCTTTCTGGCACCCACAGGTAAGCCACCCAGCCACACACCGTGGGGACCTGTGGTTCACACCAGCAGACATCTCCAGACACTTTCATGACTTCCAGCTTAACTATCTGCAAGGACAAGCTGAATTCCAGAACATGGTCAGCCTCCTGTTGACACACACCAAGCCCTGTCATTACCTCAGGGCCACACCACACCTCTTGTCCTCCCAGTGAGAGCAGTGGCTCTTCAGTGCCTCAGAGTGTGTCTGTGTCTAACCAGTCAGACCAGCAAGTGATCCAGCACTGCTTCAGCTCTCTGGTGCCTGCTCCAGCCAGTGCATATGGACACACCTTCAGGACACTCAGGTGTAAAATCTGCTGGTTTCCTCTCCTGCCCCTCTCAGCCCTCTGCTGCAACAGCTGGGGGGAAGGGGAAAAGCAGTGGAAAGAATGGGTGAGACACATGCAACCTCAGCTATCTCCTTCGGCTGGAATGAAGGCACCAAAGTGAACCTGCTTCAGCACTAGATGTGGACAGACTCAGACCTCCTCTCACGCAGGCACACGAAGGAGAGGCAGCTGTAGTTAACAGCTTTGTCCCTGGTGCCAGGAGGAAGGAAGAAATCTCTGATACACAGCAAACCAAGGCAAAATACAGCGCTAGAGGAAGCTGAACAATTTCTGTGCACAATGAAAACAGCTGGCTGGGCTAAGGCAGTTCTCACAAAGGGAGAAACATATACATTTTGGCCATTCAGCACTCTTTGGGCTATGCTGGAGCATCTCCTCCCCCCACCTCTCATGCATACACACTCCTGCTTCAACAGCCTGTGATGCAGAACACCCTGGGCTGTGGCAGCACAACTCAGCAGTGAAGAGATGTTGTGCACCTTATTTAACATTCTGACATGTTTCTCCCCCACCTCCCATTTTCCACCCCCTTTTAAAGTAAACCTATAAATTAAAAAGGGGTGGGGAAGAGAAGGTTTTGAACAAGGAGAAGTACAAGGGACAAAACTGGAAACACAACCCTCACTGACTTTACCAGCATGCAATCTATGTAACATTAATATACAAAGCCTGTTCACCTTGGCCTGGTCTATGACCATTACATCACATCATCCCCAAACAAGCAACAGAATTAAAATCTGTACAAAATAAAAATATGCGTAAAACTCAACAAACTTTACATTAGTACTGCATAATAAAGCATAAAACCAGCAGGAGATTACCCAGAAATTCCATCCACAGCAGTTCTTGCAGGATGAACCATTCCATGTACTATCAGCAGGGAGCAAACTAACCCCTGGCCCATCAGACCAAAGCCAGTTCTTCAGGAGCTGTCACACATTCCACTTTCAGGGTTTTGCAACCTCATCTTCTGTGCTGGGCTCTGGCAAGCATTCATCTCACAATGCTCTGCTCTCACAACACAAAACTTGCACGACAAAAAACCAGCTGATTGAAGATTAGGTATCACACACAGTGGGAGTACACACTACCCCACCCGCCTGCCAGAAGGGTTCAAGCACAAGCTCTTGCTCAGACTGGGTTAAGACACATTTCACTAAATTGTGACCTGCCAGCTGCAGCTTGGCTGCACAGCAGAGGTTCAGCTCTCAGAAACTCATTAGGCTGCCCTAACAATGCATTTGAGCACTGTGGGCTCAGTTTTTGCCACAAACATATCCAAGGCAAGAAAAGCCAGGAGAGCTCTGATACTCCTGGAAAACACTGCCCCCCTGTAAGCACCAGTGGCTTGGGAATGCTGCTGTTCAATCAACTTTGCTACAAGCACTGCCTCCCTGTGCCAAAAGCTTAGACCTGCCCAATGACACTAGAAAGAGTTATTCCAGTGACTGCACCAGTGGTTCTGGACTTGCTTCCACAGAAATGATGGGCTGAGGGAACTGAACATGGCTGCTTCTTAGTCTTGCTACAAGAAAACTTTTCAGAGAGTAAAAGGCTTGAAAGGGTATCTGTTCTGGCACTCATCCCAAACTATGCTGTCAGGTTCCAGAAAGAAGACAACATGTGGATTAGCAAGGGAGAAAGCGACTTCTACCTGCACATGAGTCTTCAAAATTGTCCTTCCTGCAGACTTTAACCAAACCAGTTTCTTGTCCACTGTCACAGGAGTTCCACAAGCTCTCAGCAGGTGATCACATTCCTCCATGGCCTACAATCTTCCTTCTTCCCCTCGGAGCAGCTATGGCACCTCCCTGCCCAGGCTGGCACCAAACCTGCAGCTCCCTGCTGGTCTGCACTAAGTAGCAGGCAGGGGGCAGGGTCAGTTCCGTGCACTGGTGCCGATGCCATCACACAGCCAGCCCCGCGCTGCTATGCACTGCTCTGCTCTAACACCGGCCTCTCCGGCTGCAGCCTTGTCTCACCTTGCACAAGCTACTCTTGGTACCAGCTACAGCTTGGCCAGATGACAGTGAAGATGCCCTTGCCCAGGAGGCTCTCACAATACAGGATCAGCTCAATTCGCAGGCTAACAAGACTTAACAGGAAATCTAATTAGTTAATGCATGATATTTGCCCAAAGGTAACACTCAGATGTTCCTAAAGGCAGACAAGTACAACCATCGCTGTGTAACAATCACTGAGCAGAATTTTTAACTCAGACTAGATTAGAAAGCCAAGTATCATCACAAGGGGCTACAGAGCCTTCACTTGGTATTACTCCACCCCAAGCCACCAGTACAGCTCAAAATATCTATTATAATAAACAGTGGAGAGGGCTAGGGGAAGAGCTAGGACTACTACTAGTTACTGCTTGGATTTCCATGGGAAACCAGTACACACAACAGCCCTTTTTGCTTCCGCTGAAGAGATTTTGGCAGCAGACATGAAGACAACAACTGCCGCTTGTCCTGCCTCTGCACAGGGCTCTCACAGTACATATGCAAATCTAGTCATCAAGTACAAAATAGCCAATTTACAATACCTGATTGGATTTTTAAGATTATATTGTGCATAAAACTAAAGTTGGGGGCAAGTTTCTCTAGTGCAAGCAGGCATGAGTAGATTTGAGCCTTAGATCACACCCCCTAGAGTTAATCTCAGACCCCAGGAGGACCTGTAAACTTCGTTTCGCCTTCACCATCAACGGCATCTGTGAGTTCTGTTTGAACCGGCAGCAACCGTGGCAAGGAGCTCGCTGTGGAGAGGAGCACAGTTACATCAGTGCAGAACACAAAACAAATATGTGGCATTCAGAAGATGAGAAAAGGGGGTAGGGGTCCTCTGGGCTGCAGCCATCTGAATTGTCTAAACTCAAAGGTGAGTGAACGAAAGCCGGCTCTGTGTGCCCTGTGTCAGCCTACACGTGCAGAATCCAGCTATCTGGAAGTTAGGTACAGGAACGTCTCTGTGTAGAAATCCCCGTGTTTGCCAGCACATGACTGTTCTTCCAGCTGCACAGGAGTGTGGGGTAGGAACAGGAGGGATGTCCACTGGCCAGTAACCTTCACAACAAGCATCCAGGACATCCCCAGTGCCAGGCACTGCTTCCAACGGTGGTACTGTGAGGGCACACAGGATTCCTGAGACAGATCCCAAGGTCTGTCAGAAGTCAGAATTCGAGTGAAGTATGAGCTATTCAACAAGTTTGTTATATCTGAATGGGTCAGCTTAATTCAAAGTCAGATAGCTCAGGATAGCCTCTGCTGGCAGCTGAAGAGCCATTTGTTCAAACAACTCAAATCACTACTGTCTTATCATGAGGGGGGAAAGAAAAAAAAAAAAAAACAAACCAAACCAAACCCGAAAGAGTGGTTGTTACAATTATCCTTCATTCAGTTATACTGGATGGGGCCCCAGAGGCTGGTGGAGATCTGGGAAGCCCTGACAGCTCCTGCAGCAGGAGGTGCAGTATTCTGTCCTCTGGTCTTCACTCTGAGTAATGCATGATTGACTCCACATAGTTCCCCGGGAACAGCCCTGTCACGCCATTCATGACCCCCTCATACCAGCCATCATCATTTTTCTTGATGACGTAAATGATGGCACCTTCCTGAAATGAGAGCTCATCTTCCTTGTCCTTGGTGTAGTCATAGATTGCCACCACTAGGAAAGAACAGAACATGACTGTTAGGAGAGGTAGGGCAGGAGGAGGAAAATCCAGTCACCGTCCCTCATGCAGGCACTGCCTCACCTGTGAGTGTGCAGAACTGCTCAGAGAAACAGTTTCTTCCACCCCCTTTTGTACAAGCTCACACTTTGAAGTACATGAGCCAGGACTCCTTTAACTCTTCTATTCTTACTATTTCCAGACCCACCAGAGGAAGTGTCCAACTGTATGATAAACTTTTGGTGTGGAACGATCGAACAAGGTGGTTGTGAAACCGCATGGCTGTGAGCACTCAGAACTATTCCTACATGTGCTAAACCAGATCTCAGCACAGCTAAGAGCAGGAAAACATGGAAGAGGGAGTGTAGCAAGAGCTCTCTTCAGGCCACAGTACAAATCAGCCAAGGTTGATGTCCCAGACTTCCATCTACCTTAGCTACTTCCACATTTAAACCTCTAAAGGTGCATGTGCATCTCAATATCCAGCAGCCACTCCCAGGGCACACAGCACCAAGGTGGGCAAAGCCCTGTTAGGGAGCCAGGAAGAAGGAAGGAGGACATGGACACTTGCTGTATCAGGACATTTTTCTTACAGCTGTAGAATGTTTTCCTGATGGCACAGAAATTATTAGGAAAGGCAAAGAAATTGGACAAAGCACTTGGAAATATTAAACAGAACAGTCCTGAAATGCCAGAAAATAGACATCAAATTGATATATTTTTCCAATCTCAGTGGTATCATTATGTGTTTCATAGAGAAAGTTAGTTATGCCAGACTCTGAGTACTTTAACAAATAGCATCAATCACTGCCATGAGCACTTGGCAATGAAACATGCAGTGCTGCCACTAAGGGAAAAAAAACAAGTATGTTGGACAGGGATCTTAAAATCTTGTACTGGGGATAGATGGAAAGATACTCTAAACTAAAGCAAGGATTAAAAATTAACAGCATGTGTTCATAAATCTAGTGTCCAAGAGTCCTAGTAAACTCATCATTCTTTTCAAAAGAAAAGTCATTTCCTTTTGAGGGAGCAAAGGAATGAACACAAACCAGCACTAGGAAAACCTGGATCCAGAAGAGATTATAAAATATGCAAGATCAATCCCAGTGGAAAATCAGAGTATGTACAGAATTTTTTTTATCATGTGACTAGGGCATATTTTAAAAACACACATTAGCTCTACAGTTGTGCCAGCAGTTGTTAAGTCATTTATTCTGCACAGTTTGAGATAGATAATTCTAAACAAACAAAACACCAATGGAGAAACAAGTACATTTTTAGCTTGAAAAACAAGTGTAGGAACATGTGATACATTCAATTTAAGTCCTTCAAATTCCTTTCTAAGGGTTTTGAAATTTCTTCCTAGAGTCACTGTGCTATTTTTCTTTGTTCTCTTGATGACAATAATAATCATCATCATGCAGGGATCATGGTAACATCCAAATCCTTTTTTTCTAACTTTTGAGTGTACTCTAGTCCCTTTGGATACTGAATGGATTCATTATTTCACGATCACAAGAAGGAAACACTAAGTTTGTGAAGAAAATTTGCTTCTTGTTAAGCCTCATAAAATAAAATCCTCAAAATTTACCTGAAGCCTGTTTTTGTTTTTACATCACCACTGCTTCCTCCAGCATGTTACCTGTGTACTGGCAACAGTCCTCTCTCTAAAAGGCTCTTTAATCATTGTCTGTAGTCCCACCAGTTCAAACTGTGCTTGTCACATGCCCCAAGTTATGAGGAGTCCAGGCCAGTATTGCAAGAAAGGCTCCAGATGAGACAGGAAGCAGCAATACTGACTCAGGAGGTGGCATCGTTCCCTGTCAGCCTGAGCCAGGGCCTCTTTTAGTTTCTGTCTGAATATGTTTCAATGCAGTTATGGAAAACAGAATTACTCATTTAGGTTGATATTCTTCCAATCAGTGATATTTGGTTCCCCAACAATTACACAGAGTTTGGCTGAACTCTGTTATATCCAACTGACCACAAATGCAGGCTAGGCTGATTATCCAACTGGAATCTGTGAACACACACTTTTTCTGAGTGGTGTAAGTGCAATTTTTTCTGGATACCCATTTCCATTCATCTGATTTGCAGAGCCAGGTCATTTTCTTATCTTTTTCTGCCACATGTCCAGACCCAGAGCTCAATGGAAAGCTGCACTGCACATCCTGGGACACTGCAGATTGGCTGTTGCTATTACAGTCACATGGCAGTGCTTCAAGTTCAGCATCCCCAGTAACTGTATCCTACTTAACAATTTCTCTGTCTTTTCCAAATGGATGTGCTATTCACTTCTATCCTCAGCTGCAGGCTAGAGCATATCTTAATGTTAAAGGTACCTCCCACACTGCTTGACCCTCTACAGAACAGGGTGATATTGAATCCCATTCCAATATACAGCAACCCTCTGTATTTGACACTTCCTTGGTGTCCCAGCTTCTATTGCAAAGGTCATCTACCCTAACCCTAAAAGTGCTCTCATATGAACTTAAATAGGAGAATAGTCATATCAAAAGTTCAAGTACAAATCCCAAGAATTGGGAATTCTTATTGGGGGTAATTGTGTTGCAAGAGCTACTTACTTTCATCTGTTTTGTCCACTTTGAATCATGTGGCACAGAATACTATTTATAGGAACTTAAGCAGTTGCCACAAGATACATTATTTTGCTGTTCTCTTTTAGTATAAGGTTTCTCATTAATTTTCAAGCTTCAAAGCTTGCTACAAAAAACTCACAGCCAAGCACTTCTCCCAACTCCAGCAAAGCAGTCAAATCTCAATCATGGGCTGAATAGAGTTCTTCATGTAACTACAACAGAATCCACATCTATGTCAGTATCTCATTTTTTTCCTGGTATCCTAAAACTAACATTTAATAGTTCTTCATACACTGAAAGCAATTGTATTTTCTATTACTTTAAAGAGTGTTTCTAAAAACGGACAACCTTTTAGATGTTTTGGTCATCTAGTTTCAAAAATACAGATCAAAATTACGTTTTTGCATGGGTCTCTACATCAATAGAGACAATAATTCTGTTCTCCACAGGAAACATTTTCTGACTAAAAGCATGATTCTCTGCAGTTTATCTTTAAAGAGACTCCCCTTTACAGTTTTGCTAACCCACGTGGGATGGAACAGATCTGTGCATACATGTACCTATATAAACTATTTTAGTTCCCAAGCTCATAAAATCCCACAGGAAAGCAGAACAGAACTGTCATTCAAATATCATTATTTCCTCTAATAGGAAGTTGTTTCTCAAGGCACATGCACACACACCCCCTTTGCATTAGTCTGAGACACTATAAACACACATCAGGGCCTCTTCTTTCTCTTTTGCTGCTGACTAAAGTGCTGTAATACCAAATACTGGTATGAAGGAGTCTGGGCAGACTCCATGTCCAAAAGCAGGATGGCAGGAGCACATGAAAAAGCTGTTACAAATAAAACCCCACTGTCTCTTCTAGCTCCAAACCTACCCTTTTCCAAGTATGTCCTCGGTGCCCAAGGAGGGTCCTCCTCAGCATAGGGATCGCTGTACTCCACCACAGCTGCTTCCTCCTCCTCATAATCCTCTGGGGGTGGGGGTGGAGGTGGAGACTCATCAAACACTGCCTCGTCCACAGGGGGTGGGGGGGGAGGAGTATCTGAAACTGAAAATAAGGAACAGTACAACCATGAAAATGTCTCTACAGCCATGGCAGCTGCTTCAAGTAACACTCTCTATCCCAATTAATTGCAGTGGGACCAGCAGCTGTGACTTGTGAAAATACACTAGAGACAGGAAAATTCAGAGAAGGAAGGATCAGGTACCTCCAATACAGTTATTTCTTTTTCCCACCCTTCACAATTTGAGACAAACTTGCAGAGGCAGTAGTGAATGCAGAATTCTGGCTATATACAGACAAATCTTTCACCAACTCAATCCAAAAGCCAACGTCCAGTAATAAAACATAGCACAAGGAAGCAGCAAACTTACTGTTTTCTTGAACTCTGGCCACAAATCCCATTAGTGGTAACTGTGGAGTTACCTGTAGGATGGAGGGGGGAGGAGGAGCAAGGGATGCTGCCACAGAAATTAAAAAGAGAGAGGCATCCAGTTAGAAACACAACAAAGCAGCAAACAGGAAAGTAGACATCACCACCACTCAGACAGTGCAGTGGGCTGCCAAGAAGCTGAGATAAAAAGATTGGCATTTAAAGAAAAATGGCTCAGGTGGTTTAAGCATATTCCTAATCCTTTCTTTAAGGATATTTCTTTATTTTAAAAATTTCCAACCCAGCTCTTTTTCGTAACATTAAAAGTCCATGCTGAAGTATTTTTCTGATTTGACTATGAGATTCCCTTAAGATTCCCTACAGAATATAGCACTTTATGAACAGACTAAACACAAATATATCAAGAGGACTCTCTGCCTATAATCCTCCCTCTTTCAAATCTAATTGATATTTCTGGAGGTGAATAACAGCATCCATGAATCTCTAGTAATGAAAATGGATATAACTTTTTTGCCAAGATGTAGGCCAAGAACTCCCATTGAACGAGGCAGCTATTTTAGACAAAACAGAAAAAGAGGCCTTTTGAGAACTCTGCAGATCTGAAAGATACAACACTTCTGATCTTATTGACAGAACAGAGCACACTGTGCTGCTGCCAAACCACAGGGCCTATTCCAGATGTGCTGCCTGGTTTCCTCCCCACCTGACTTCCCTGCACTGAACTCTGAACAGCCCTTTCACTGGTACCAGAAGAGCTCTTTTTGTACTACAAGAGCTGCCTTTGTACAATATATGTGAATTCCCAGTTAAAGAAGATACTTCCAGCCAATTGCAAATGCTTTAACACTGAACTATGGTTTAAGCCGGGAATGCGAGTCAGTTACCCAGTTAAAAAAAATCAGCTAACTAGTTTTATGGGAGTTTAGTATCACTTTGAATAATGCAGCAAAATTCTTTAGGCAAGTTGCAAGATGATTTTTCAGACAGCACACCTTAGGAGAAGCACAAATAATAAATTTCTTGTTAGTACGTGGCAAACAAAAAAACATTTAATCATGTCCAAAGGGATTAAGGGGAAAAAAGTCTAAACTTCATGTACATTTATTTAGCTACCAGACAGAACTAAATAAATTTCAGGCTAATTTCAGTGGTAGTAAGAAAACTGACAGGTATGATGTAGCATTTTTCAGAATTTATTCACATTATCATAGCAAGAGAAAAGAGTTCTACAGCATTTACAACTTGTGTCTCAAAATTTCTTCTGTTTGCTTATTCCAGAAACAGCTATCCTAAGTGCTTTGAACTTCTGTCACTCACATTCACATTTCTTTCAGAACCACACACCATAAATGAAAAGACCAACAGCAACCATCCTTTTTGTTGCAGAAATATCTTGCATCTCTATATAAAGTAAGTTCCATTACCTCACCATTTAATTGATATCTCTTGAGAAAAAAACTGAAATACATTTCTGATTACAGTTTCTTTGACTCAAATGACATAACCTCAGAGTATTTATTCCTTCAAGTGTAACCACAATTGCTGTGAAAAGATTTGGCTTTGCATTTTTTTCAAAGCAGAAAAAAGAAACTCGAATTTAAAGTCCTACTGAAAAGCAGCTGAATTCATCAATTCAGCACCCTTGTCCTTGCTTTTTCAATTATATATGCTATGAAAGTGTTTCATTTCAAAATAATTCCTCTATTCAACATCACAGGGATTCACAGAATCCATACCTATCATAGGAGAGTAGCTCCAGTTTCCTTGGTCTCTTCATGAGCTATATATATTTCTTTAAAAGAAATAACAAGGCTTTACACAGAGAAAAATAAATCACTCTAGACAAGCACGCCAAGCAAATACAGAAAATTCCCAGGTTCAGTTTGGGTAGTGTAGTTTAATCACAATGGTGATGCTAACAGTAGCTGACATCATTCCTTGTGTACCTTAACCCCTCAGTTTATACTTCAGTCTTTGCACTGTGCAGAGATTATCACAGTATTGTCTCCATATGCTATATAATTACTCTAGTTTTGACATTTAAGAGGCACTACAATAAATATTTTACTACTAATTATTTATTAAATGCATCAGAACTTTACCTCTGCTATATAAACATCATCTTAAATGATCTCTCCCATCTTCCTTCCATACTGACCCCTGATAGATTTAATACACAGTTGCTGTAAATTAATTCAGAAATGCTCAAGAGCATCTTCCACTAGGCAGCTTCAGACTGCTAAGAATTCAGCTGAACAAATGAGGTGGTGTGCAATCACCATCTCAATACTTGCCCAAATTCTCCCATGTGGTTTTTAGCCTGTGCTGAGCTCTATATTGCTTAGATAATGATATCACAGTTGCAAGGTTAAAGCACTTCTTAGGTGGCTTGGCTGGCCAGAGTGGCTTTGGACAGACATAGGCTGAGATAATTTAAGAGTCTGCATTTCTTAATATTTTCTTTTCATTGTTAAAAAGGTTTCATCATGAAGCAGAAAAACTGTATTATCTTGGAGTGACATTTAACAGAACAGGGCAATGCAAGTACCTTTCATCCTCCTGTCAAGTGAAAAAACAAACATGACTCTGCCACCATTTTAAAAAATGGCAATGGAAATAACAGTACTGTGTTATTGCCAAACAGCCTATAAACAACAAAAAAGCTATAGGTGGCACCCTCTTCTGCCTCTTGTAAGGTCTCTCTTTCCCCTCATGTTTTCTGCCTCTCTTCAGGAATGCTGAGAAAAAAAATGTGGCCTCTGTCCCATCACTACTAAACCTGCTCCTTCCAGACACCTCAGTGCCTCTGTTCTTAGGGCTTTCATCAATTATGCATGCTTGAGCATCTTCTCCTTTCAAGGTGAACTCAAAAAAACCCTTGGTTTAGTGCAACTGCAAAGCTAATAAATTCTGTATTCTGCTGGTATATCAAAAAAACCCCTCTCTTACTACAACTGCTCATTTATATTGTCTCAGATATGCCAATACAACTGAAGTATTTTGTTTGTGATTTACAGTTCAAATGACTAATCACCATAATGATTACCTTCTTTCTGGATACACAGACTGAACTGTGGTTATGCAATTTATTTATGCAATTTATTTTAAGTCTATTTGGCATCTTCTATGATTACCTATTAACAATGCAATGGCAACTTGCAGAGGATTATCCCTCTGCTAAAGCAAAAACCACACAGCAGTCGTCAAAAACTCTCTGGATATACTGAAATGGTCTTTATTGCAGAAATTGCTTTATTGTAATCCTGAAGGGTTTATTTTGTTCTCTTACCCTTTCCTTCTTGCCTGTTCCCCTCTTTAGCCTTCAATATGCTTAGAAAATATAACCTATTTCAGGCAGCTGGGCTACAATTTAGCCCTACAAGCTCATCCCACTTCCCTGTGCCCAGCAGGTCCATTCATTTCCATCTCAAGCTCAGCACACACTTCACCCTGCAGGGTAGCTCACAAACAGTAACAGCCAAACCTGATCAAATCCCTTAAATGCAGATTGTAGCATTTGACCTAATTCCAAGTTCAGTGCTCAATTAAAAAAAAAAAAAAAAAAGAAACAAACCAACCAAAAATCAACCAACTAAAAACAAACAAATCAAACAAAAAACCCCCACCCAAACCAATAAAACAAACAAAAAACCAAAAAAACCCACCCAAACCGAAGAAACAAACAAAAAACAAAAAAAACCCACCCAAACCAACCAACCAAACAAAAAACAAAACAAAACAAAAAAAAAACCCCAACAACAACAAAAAAAAACAACAAACCAAAAAAATCCCAAAAGCAACCAAGCAAAACACACACACCTTCAAATCCTACCACCACAAAACACCAGCATACTGTAGTACTTGCAAGTCAACACTTAATCTTGCTGGTATTAGGGCATTTCCTGACAAGAAACCTTCAGTGTGTCCCCTGCATTTTTCTGTAGCTTTGTCAAAAGAGAAACTCTCCCCTACTCTGGTATAAAACCCTCCTGTCCCATCAGCAGCACAGGAAGAAGGAGACTCCTTAGGTAAAAGGCTACTGTGTTATGCTGACACAAAGGACACTCACTCCCTGGTAAGGGCTCCTCTTGCTTTGTAAGGCAGATCACCCATAAAATAACATCAGCAGTGGCCTTAGCAGATGACACAGCTCCCTTGCACCTTCAAGGTGTCTAATGCTTATCCCTGTGTAACAAGTACAACTGCTTGAGCTGTACATTACCCAGAAGGAAAAAGCACACAAGATAAAGACTGGTTAATGAAGAATCACTGTTCTGCTGCAAAATCAAATACCCATCCCACACCAAAGTAGGGCCGTGACACACGGTGTAGTCAAGGACTAAAGCTTGTCTGACAGGGACTGTGACATCAAACGTAAATTATGTGGCAACAAAGCCAGCATTCTTTAAGATGCTTGCCATAATGGAAGCTGAACACTCTGCACTTGCACTGCAGCTTTGGCACAGCTACCAGCAACACACTGAAAGTGCAAGATCTGCAAGGGAGATGGAACATAAAATTTCAGAGAGCTGAAGGTCACTGTGCTCACCATCAGAGCTGAGTGGAGCAGCCAAAGTTTCTCACCTGGGTTTTGGTTGTAGAAGGGGCCCCCGTTCATCTGGCTCTGAAGGCTGGTCTGAGACGTGATGGAAGGAGGGCGCCGGTAGGGCAGAGAGCCCCCGATGGTGGGCGGCGTGTGCCGAGCTGCAGGCCTGTTCATGCTGTAGAACTGAACCGGGTGGCCTAGGGCAGAGAGAGAAACGCATTAGCAAAGAGAAGAATGATGCCTGCCTTCTCTCTACCTGCCTTCCATTCCAAAGGTTTGGAAAGGCTTCTGGCTCTTTATTTTAGGACAGTCTGCATCCTAGGAGGAGTCGGCCACTTCAGGTGCCAGACTGGCAGGACACAAGTGTCTCAAGAGAAATGCAAAATATAACTCTCCCAGCTACCGGCACTCAGCACTGCCTACAAAAGCCAGTAAGAAAGTACTGTGTTTAAGCTACAAATCTTCAACATGAAAGAATAAAAGATCTGGTTATCTATTTTAAATAATGTATTACAATAACTTCTTGTGAATTTAGTTATTTCTAAACCTGCAAAAAACTCCCCAAAATGTCATAGTTCTGCAATTAAGGAACATACACGTAAAAGAATAACTGCAGGCCATTTCCAGGATTCAAAGCTGTTACCTTATGTAACTGAATAACACAGTACTATCTTAGTGCCATTTAGAAGATACTCAGAGAATCATCTGGGGAGAAGAGAATGTTAGAAACTGCTTGAAGGATGGAATAAATGAAGTCAAACTCAAAGACCCTCTTCAAGGGAACTGTCAATTAAAACAACTCCTCAGAAACTTGCTCTGTATTTTCATTACTTCCTGTATACAAGACATTGATCATGAATCCCAGCAAGCAATAAATGAAGGTATCTTCTGTGCTCACATAAAATTCTCTGGATTTTATACTGCATGTAACAGTAAGCTGCATTTATTATTCCCACATGTGTTATTATCCCCCACAAACTATTCTGTCTCCAGCACTTGCCCTAGAAGCAAATTTGAGAGTTTGCAAGAAAACAAGAGGAGTAGGGAGGGTCACTGTGTTTGAGGAGAGAAGTAAACAGAAACAGAACAAAAGAAGTTAGAAATTTTAAAAAACCTGCTCTGTTCTTCATTATGTTTTGCTTGCTTGGAACAACTTCATACTAGGTCAGTAAATAAAAATACAAGTTGCTTGCTGTTACTTGCTTCTAAGAGCAAATGCATGAACTACAGAGGGACATTCCCTCTGCTCTGTACCAATAAGGTAGTGTGTACCATATTAAAACATGCATGTTTTACAGAGAAGAAACAGCTAAGAAAGAATCCAGTCTATAAAGGCTTTTCCCCATTTTTCCTGATTGTGTCTTTCCAATGTGTGTGTCTCTGTCTCTGTTACTTAATGTACTTGCAGAAATTGGTGGTGATTGGAGAGAAGAGAGGAGAGAGGGCTAAGAGGTTTTTAAGGACCAAAAGCTATGACTTCATAAGTGGTGACCTATCCAGTCTCTTCAAATACTTTCAGAGAAGCCATACAAGCCATCTCACTAATAAACAGGGAAACGAGGTCTTAAAAATAGTAACTAACATGAAATTTCTCTTATGAAATTGTGAATGTGAATTTACAGTCATTAAAATATTAATCTTTGCTTGATTTTGACTTATTAAAAACATAGAAACAACATGGCTTAAGAACTGGGATACTGACAGTGAATAAAAAATGGAAAACTGAGGCCCCATATGGCACAGCCCATCTTCATGAAAGTAGTTTAGACATCAGAATCATCTTCTGAGACCAAAATTCATCACACTTTAGAAACTTCTGGTCACAGTTATGGATTCTAGTGTAAATATCTTCTAATTTTGTATGAGCCACAGCCCTTTAAACTACATGCAATTTCAAGAATGCTTCTGGAACCTGGTGCAATCTTTACTAGGAGATGAACACTATAAACACAAATCAACTCCCACCCCTGTAAGCAGCCTCCACCATAATGTTAGGTAGCAAAGCTTGCAGGTAGCTACACGTGAATTTGGCTGTCTGAAGGAGATTTTAACACTGCAATCTCCTCATCAAAAGCTGATACAGGACAGTGTTATGGTTGGAAAGTGCAACACTCTGCAACTTCAGCACATGAGAAAATGAAAAGTGTAGCACTAAAAAAAGGAACCTGCAATATACACCCTAAATAGCACATATGAAAACAAAATGCTTTAATAATAGTCTGCATAATAAAAACTTGTATTCTACCTAATACTGGATATAAAAACCCTCCCCTTTTCATCAGTTCATTAAAGGGAGACTTGTCATTTGACAGCATTGAAGAAACCAGTTACATAAATTATACTTTTCCAGATGCACTTTTTTTTAAATTGCATTTATGAAAGAGAATATTAAGAACCAGAATTAAGAGTGCTGGTTCCTGCCAAGCACAATTATTCTATGAGGTTCTCAGTATCCAAACAGAAATAAAAGTATGATTTAGTAAATTATATAAATGTAAAAATAATAAATTTATAAAATTAAATGATTGCTGTTCATAAAATCAGCACACCTTGAATTGTCTTCTGTAACCATGACCTTATAGTTGGGCATTAGCAGATATTTTCTAGTTATAATTAAACTTTTTTTAAAATTACAAATCATTGCTGCCAAAGTAACTTTGCAAAGCCTTGGATCATGATCACATCTGTGTTCATCTGCCCAGCTGCACTCACCTGCAGAGGGTGTGGAAGAAACAGCAGGGGGAGTTGGAGAGGTGAAGCCATCAGCAAGGGGCTGAGCTCCTGCAGCAGCAGCAGCAGCATCTGGGGCAGCGGAGGAAGGGGCAGGAGGAGCAGGAGGAGTGGGGGCAGGAGCAGAGGTAGCAGGAAGGGGAGAAGTGCCAGCTGAGCCAGCAGGGGCTAAGTGAAGAGAGGAGGAAGAGGTGGAGTTAATAAGGAGATATGTTAGCAAGGATTAGAGACAGCCTCTGACTATTCAGTGTTAGCTATTTATTAGCTGCACAGTATTTCAGAATGCACGAGATGAGAAAATAATGGAGCTGTTAAAGAAAGGCTCATTCCTGTGTAGATGGTAAATGAGGGTCAAGCAAATCCACTTCTTTCCAAGTCTGAAGGGAACACAACCCAAAACTTTTCAGTGAGAGCCATTACTTTAGAAAGATGTCTTTGCAGTGTGTTATTTATGCTGAAATCTCTAGCATGGGTGTCTTTATCTTTTGTATGAATTATAAAGAGGAAACCAAAAAATTTCCACTCTTTGTTTCAGAAGCATGTATTTCGCTGCAAGCCAACTACAGGCTCTTCTTCACTGAAAAGGCTGAGCAAAGGAAAAGGAAGTACTAAAACACTTCCTACTTCTGGAAAATCTGGGGCCATTGCATTGAGCACGTACCTCTTTGTGACAATTCAGGCTTGCATTGATTTACTCAAGATTTACTCTTTGCCTGCCTCTCATTCAATCTAATTTTCTAAAAACATGGTGCTATATATCTGCATAAACAGCCAATGAAAAAACATTTGCTTAAAAGGACAAGGGAGAAGTGTCCCTCAGCCCACTGAAAAAGGCGCTGTGTCCTACCTTGTCACATGCAGGCAGCCAGGCAAAAAATTCTGATAAACAAATTAGTACATAAAAGGAACATTACAGCATATCAGACACTCTCAGAGAAGATACTACTTGATTCAAACTCATATTATCAATAGCAATGAACTCTGGGCTTCCCCCTAGAAGTTTAGGAAGCTGCAAATTCTCAAGGTTAACAGTGAGGCAGAAAGAGGAAAAAAGAAGTTTCCATTTACCTGGATAGACACTAGGAGGAGATGGTGTGGGAACAGCAATGGGAACACCTACACTTCCACTTCCACTGTTCTCTCGACTGCTGCTCCGACTGCTTGGGTGGCTCCCTCCACTACTGCCACTGCTGCTGTAAGAAATCAAAGTAACCAGGGTATGAACATGCTGCTGGTCATGCTGAAACATAAGATCCCCCACAGAGAAGTTACAAAATCAGAGAAGTAACAGGGAACAAGAGAAAAGAAGCAAGGATGGTATAAACCTATACAGAGCTGGGTTTTCCTGAAATTCTCCACTTTGACTACAACACAAGAGGTTTTTTTTCAGTAAGTTAGCCTTAGTGAACTTGCCCAAAAATTAAACACTTCCAGAACCTTGTTCAAAGCACGTCATTCCAGGGTTGTTAAACCCCTACAGAGCAAATACAGACCTACTCCCTATAACTCTAAAACTTACAGAGTGCTTAGACTGTGATTCATATGAGACTACTAAAGCCTAAAAGTTGTAAGATAGTAAAATAATAAAAAATATTTCTTGTATTTTAAGTCCACTTGTTTAGCCATCCTCAAGTACTTGCTATGTTTAAAAAGTAAAGATTTCAAGGAAAGTATTTAGAACCATCACATCATGAAACCATCCTAGAGAAAAAAAAAAAAACAAACCTAGTCTTCTGCATAGCCTCTGGTAATGTAGTTTAGCTTTACTCTGTGTTTGAAGTTATCAATATCCCCAAAACACAATGCTACCATTTCAGCTATTCAATCTATAGACGTTGAAGACTGTTCAAAAATGTCAAGTATAAGCATCTAAGCAGCTCTTCAACATGTAGAAGGCAAGTTCTGTACCAAGTCTTCCCCCAGTTTGGTAAACATTCAGTAAAAAAGTATCATGATCTAGAGCTCCTTGAAAGACTTCACAATCTTAGTAACTCATTAAATACTCTAAGTGACAGCACTAAAACTGAGTTGAGCATGGGATTAAGTGAATAACGTTAAGGTGATTCCCTCTTCTGGTTTTATCAGCGCTCATTCTCATCACGCCGGCGAGAGTCCCCGCGCAGAGGAGGAGGGCGGGTGTTTCCCAGCAGGGGAGGCGCAGGCGGCTCTGCACGCAGCCAGCACAGCGCCGGGCGCCGCGGTGCCCAGGCCGGGCCGGTACCTGTAGGTGCGATTGCGCTGGTTCACCGAGGCCGTTCTGACGGGGCTCTGCTGGGCCGGGGCCATGGTGCGCGTCGGGCTCGGCACGTAATCGTTGGGCACCACCGGGGGCCGCACCGGCTCCAGCGTGCGGTACGGGGAGTGCCGCCTGCACCGCAAAGCACGCACAACACAGTCAGCACAACGCGCGCAAAAACAGCAGCACGCTACTCAGGAATGGAGATTAAAAAATCGGCTTTTTCTATAACTTTGCAGTACTTATTTTGTAGGATGAGGGAAAAAATCCCCACAATTAAATTAAAGATGTTCTTCAGGTACTTCAGTCTTCCCATCAGTAACCTCTGTGTTGCACATCCCATTCTTGTTTTAAAGGTAAACCATTATCTTGCATTAAAATAAAGCACCTTGTTCTGTATGTATATACACAATCACACACCAGCAAGCAGCATTCATTCCACTCATAACACATTTTCCTAAGGTCAAAATCAGGTTCATAAACTGCAGAAAAGTACTTTCATCAAGCACAGCACAAATAATTAATGAACCAGTGCCACGTGTTCATTTTCAGTTGTTTAGGACCACGTGCTAAAGCCACAACTAATGACATTTTACTCTAAAGTTTGTAACTAAGTGTTCTGAACTGAGAAAAAGACTGTTGGGAAAGGCTGATGATGCCCACTATCTTCTGGCAGCAGCACACTAACATATAAAGACATGATCAGTATTAAGAGGATGCAGATGTAACGCCTCTTGGCCTTTGTGAATAGTTAAAATAAAACCATGAAATGACTCCCACTAGAGAAAAAGAATCTTCCCTCTTTTCCCTTCTGTTCACCCATTCAGTAACTGCACTTACCCAATAGTTCCTTTTCCTGACATCGGTGGACTTGGTGGCTTCTGGGTGGGTGGTGTTGTGCGAGGCAGCCCACCCATCTTCATATTCTGGGTGCTGACCTGCATGGAAGAACGGGGAGAAAAACGGCCTTCACTGAGCTCAGGGTCCAGGGGAGAGACATGGAGATGCCTTTAGCAATTAACTCTAAGTAGGGGAGGTTTAAACAAACAAAAAAGATTGAGAGGCCATGCGTTTTATATGCAATTTCCACTCTGCTAGAAGTCAAGAGTTGCGCTCAAAGGACTCTTTATTACATAGTTTTTAGAAATTGTACAAAAAAGTGAATTTGCCTCCAGGCTATCACATAAACATTAAATCTCTGAGAATACAAACACTGTACCTAACTTGGCTGAACCTCACAGTCATCTTTTGAGAAAAAGGCAGTTATTTCACATGGCACTACTGAATGATAGATTTGCAAAAATATTTCTGAATACTTTTTAAAAATACTAAGGCTTATCTAATAGGCCACAATCTAATATGATTTATACAGGTATGGAGAAGTCAAAGTAATCTATAAATATGTCCTACTAATGTTTCAATGTTTTCACAGCTTACAAAAACTTTTAAAGGTCTTTACTTTAAATATTAGTTACATATATATAAACATACAGAGAAAGCTGTTTTGAGAAAAATACAGAAGTATGCTTCCCCCCCATTAAATCTGTAGCAATTTCATCTCTGAGAGTTAATAAATACATGGACAGGGAGAAAAATATTTAGTAGTGATGTGATATAACTGCGGTTGTCCAGTTCCCCTCTGTTAGGTTAAAATATTAATGAAGTAAATTTTACATGAAATAATTTACTCTTAACTTCTTTCAAAAACTCATTTGCATTCCTGACTGATTGATTAATCTAGGAATTGTAAACAATTGTTACCAATGTGCATTTTGCTTCTCTGTAGTCTGCCAGCCAAACAAAATTCCCTCAATGCACACATCCTTACAGGAATCAGTACACGATCTGCTTACAAAACAGCTCCAATTTACGACTGCCTGAGCTATTGCTCAGGCACAGAGACA
Source organism: Cettia cetti (assembly GCA_013401135.1). NCBI lineage: Eukaryota > Metazoa > Chordata > Aves > Passeriformes > Sylviidae > Cettia > Cettia cetti. The sequence goes on from VZUI01050174.1 coordinate 29,929, forward strand.
CTCAGCAAACCTAACAAGTGTGCTTACATCCCTCTCTCCGCTCTTCCTGTCATGCTCCATCTCAGAGTTTCTTCCTAAAACGTAAGTCCTGGCTACTGCCCCCACCTTCCAAATGAAACAGCAATCAAGATACTCAAGAATATTTGCTAACATCGTTGAAGGCAAATTACTCCTTCAAAATTTGACTCTAACAACTCACTTAAAACCTTGGCAATGTTTAGATTTGTGAATTGATCAATATTGACAACAGTGTAAAGAGTAATACGTTCAGTATTCTAATCCACTGAGACTTGATTCTCCGGCTCTAAACAATCCCAGTGCTATCACATTTTCAATCTGCAGGGAGGAAAAGAAAATCCAAGCATTGGAAAGGGTATTTTGTCAGATTCAAAACCAGATGTTTGGATTCAGTTGTGCAAGTGTACTCTGTAGTGTCAATTTAAGACAAAATTATTTTGCATGGCATTATAAAGTCCTTTAAGCCAACTCTAAGCAACAAGAAATCTAAAGTTAATTCAAGTGAGGGATGAGGTAAGCACTGAACTACAACTACTTGAAGGGAAAAGGGGAAGTGTAAAATGAAATACATTTTATTCTATACACGTAACATTTAAGAAATAGCAAAATCTGAATTTTTTTTTAAAGTTGCAGCACCCCCTGTATTTCCTCTTTCATTAAACCTGCCTGTTTCACCTATTTGAATCTTCGAAAGAAACCCCCACAAACAAACAAAATCCACCTTAATTAAATGCTTACTGAATTGTCACTTGCTGTATTTCAAACAGCCCACTCAGCCTCCACTTTTGGATGTCTTAAGATGACAGACCAATCTAGGTGCTCCTGAATAGTCCATTTAGAGGTTTTAACTGGCTACACTATTGTTTCTGATGAGATGATGTAACCACTGGCTATCACTTTACAGTTAATATAAAACTCCATATATTTAATACAAATAATGTAATTATTTTATATACAATGACTGCAAGAATAGAAATGGACTTCTAGGCATGCCCAGGGCCACGGCTACATGAAAAGACAGGATGGCTGAGGTGGAGGATGCCGGAACATCACACTGGGTACAGCCAGGAGTGGAGGTAACACCTGCCTCACTACCACAGAACTCCAGTGGTGACTGCCTGATATTTTCATTAACATTGCAAATACACAGATCCTTGACAAAGGATGGGAAGTAAGCTTTAGAAAATGTAGCCAAACAAAAGATGATCCCTTTTTAGCCCAGGAACTTGGCGAAAAGAAACCATTCTTTAAAAAAACTAACCTGAAAGATGAGGAAATTCACTGACAGTAGGCTTAGTTTCAGTGTTTTGGAAATTACTTTTCAACATTGAAATTGAAATGTTCAGAGAGCAAGTATTTTAAATTTACAGGGTTGTCTTCAAATCTGACAGGACTGATGGCTTTAAAATCAGCTACTCTAAGTTAAAGTTCAACAACTCGGTGCAAGTAACTTCCCCTTCAACTTATTGCCAAATAAGCACAGAAGAGAAATTAAAAATATACAATTATTTCCACAGTTCTGATCAAAATGGACAGATCCTTGGAAACAAAAGCATGCAAGATGCTTTTAAAACTGCACTATCTGAGATCAAAACACTAATATATACAGCTGTCTCTTCTATAATAATTTCTACTGAGGGGGGAAGAAGGGCCATTAATGCCTCCTCTCTTCCAAACTTTACTGTATTGCCTTTTCTATTTTGCACATACGGTTGTAAGTACAGTTTCCATACACAAATCCTCACCCACACGCATCCCTCTTACAAACATCTAAAATCTGAAGCAACCATCAGAACTCAAGGTCACATTTGCATTTGTTGACAAGTTTAAAAACATCCTTTTTCTGGAGTAAGCTGGTATTTGCAGAAGTTGCACTGTTTCAGACTTCTTTTCCCCTGTTTCTGCACAGCTGGAACTACCCAGATGCAGCTGATTTAATGATAGGGTGAAAGCAGAGGAATGCATCTGTCTGATGGTGGTTTGTTTCACTGCAGGATCCCACCAGGCTGGGGCTGATTTCTAGTCTAAATCTTGCAAATCATTTTAAGAAAATGCATAGTAAAAGAAAGCCTGCAACCAGAAAGACAAAGGAGTATCTATCTCTGCCTTTGCTCACAACTGCACAGTTAACCAGCCAACCACTGTGCTTAGAGCAGGAAAAAAATAAGAGACAGTAATGACTTGGGCACAAGCTCAAGAAAAAAACATAGCTGACTGATGTAAAAGCAGGAAGACAAGCCTGTAAACAGATAAATAGGACACAAGGGTGTCCTATTCCATGAGGGTTTCCTCTTTCATGGAAGAGGAAAAAAGAAAAAAAAATATTACTATGAGAAGTTGTGGAACACCAAATAATTCTAGTGAGATCTTGTTTAAGTTTTTATTTTTACTGAATAAAAGCTTGCAGAAGCTTTTTATAGATGAATGAGCAAGACATGCACCACAGAAAAGTATCTTCTACCAAAGCTGTAACTTTGTCAGCACTGGAGCTGGAATTGGAAGTTTTGCTGACGAAGAAACTACAAAAACTACTCAAAAAGCAGATCCTTGGTAAGTAAGACATCCTAGAAAATGCTCTGGGATCCAGCTCCACAGTAACAGCTGTAACTGTAAAGAAACGGATCCCTATGGACTATTCTATTTCAAGAGGGTACAATAGTTATTTTATCCAAGATTTTCTATTATTGAGCTACAGTTTTAGAAAGGTACCATCTGATGACTTCAAGACAATACAGCACTGACTAGAGCACTCAGAAAAACTATCCTTTTAAGTCTAATTTTTTTTAATAATTAAGACTTAATTGGCCAATTTCTATGTTTGGTTTTTCATAGATTCCAGTGATTAAAACTTATCTTATGGTCCTACATATGACCGAGTTTCCTTCATAGTTACATTTTTATCAGCATTTAACATACTGAGTTTCTTTAGCACTCCACTGTATAATGAATTTGTACTGAAATAAATTGGCTAAAACTGCCATTCATTCAATTTATTTCTTGGGGATATTTTCAAAAGAAAAAAAAAATTCACTGAACTGGAAGTGCAGAAATACTCAGTTGGGTAAGATATGAGAGCTGGTCTAGAAACTACAAAAACTATTTGCATCAATTTCCTGTATTTATACAGACCTGAGGCACTTACCTGCAAGAAAGCAAGCAAGGTGGGCTTTTTGGGGGGTTGGGTTATTTTTGGTTGGTTGGTTGTTTTCCACCCCCCCACCCCCAAAAGCCTAAATACCAGATATTCAACACAATCAAACCTTCGGAGGAGCTACTTCTAAAGCTGGACAGAGCCAGAAATTTTTAAGTGGTGCTTTACATTCACACTGTATTTTCTAGAACTTTCAGGATGTCAAAAGAATAATTTTTTGCCCAAAACCTAGTAAGAAAAATTGTCCCATGAATGATGTTTCACCGATTATATTCAGAAACTTCAGACAGTTCTTCGACCTTCTTGAGCAATTTTACATCCAATTACAGGAAAAAAAACCACCCAAGGCTGAATAAAACCTCCCTTCCCATGCCTTGCTTCATCTTGTTAATGCTATAGAGATGATGAATAGATTTTTGTCCCATCATCTGCTACCTCAAAGTAAATTTCTTTTCAGGCTGTGCTCAGCCACTCACATGCTTACTGTGCATGTCTAATCAAACCATTTGCTTGTCAGCTCATTAACCAGTTTATATGGAAGTGAAATGTATAAATTTCAGCCCTGCTTTGGCACATGACCACAAGCAGAAGCTTCAGCAAGTGAGCTTATTTGTTTTTACTACATCCACCCACATCAAGTAATTGAAGAACCAAATCTAGTGAATACAAAAAGGCTTAAACAATGTCATTTTCTATTGCTTTTCCACTGCCTTGTAACCAAAATTTTCTTCAAAATCTGTTTCAAATTTACATTTCTCAGACATGAATCCAGTGCTACAGTCAGTCAGTTTCAGTTGGTTTAATATTATAGTTGGTAGGCAAGGCTAAAGGCTTTTGCAGTCGTGAAAATGCAGGCTAAACACTTCATATCCAATCACTTTTAAGTGAAGTAAGATAACCATTAACCATTCACACAGAACTGGGGTTACTAACAGCTTTTCAGTATTCCTTCAGCCTGATGCACAGTGACCACAGTGAGACAAATAACTCAGGTCTACTGAGAGATGCTATGTTGCTTTTTGCTTTCTCTTTTAAACCCTCATGTTTTGCCAATGAGAAGTTGACTGACATGTTTGATTCCTCAAATCAAATTTCTAATTGGGTTCACTCTAGTAAATAAAGAAATGGTATTATAACAAGAAATGTTTTCATTCCAAACCTATAAACAGAAAAAGTATTTACTCTGAGAAGCTGTAGAAACTCTTATTGCCACTGCAGATAATGCACAGATATGTCAGTTGACATACAATCTATAATTTACACAATTTTAAAACTTTTCTTAGGATAGTCATCACTTGTCTGTAACTGCAACTGCAGAGAGCAACAAAGAAAACTGAGTTTGCATATTGTTTTTCTAAGACCATGGAGAAAACCATCATCCAATATTAAGTGTGTCCAGAATAAGACACATTCAACATCAAAAGTATCCATTTTATGTAAACAGGCAGTAAAAAACCAGGGAGGAGACATATTTTGGCATTCTCAAATTGAAAGCATGAAAACACTAAGTAAGTTGAAATACTGTACACCTCACACACCTTTGTAAAAATAAATTTCAAATGACATGTGAAAATTCTCTCATAAATTAAAAGTTTTCCAATGTTATCAGAGGTAAGTCTGATGTTATCAGACAAATACCTGACTAAAAGTACCATCTGTCCAATTTCACAGGGACATCATGAAGATATCTACAGAAATACTTGGTTTTATGGGCAATCTCAGGAATTTGCAGGATTTTCTTTCAGCTTTTTCCAAGCACAGAAAATATTTAGAAGTATTTCATGTCAACTTGGAACTTCCTTTAGTGAATATACTCATTCTACATATTGGCATTCTATGTTCTAAAATACAGTTCCCTCACTACAATGGTGGCAACTGCTACTAAAAAACTTCCAGTCTCTCTTTCCCCAAACCAGTTACACTTCAGGAGGAGGAGGAGATCACCATACTCAATAAAGGCTATAACCTATTAGTTAATGTACTATGAACACCATAATATCATGTAACTTAATTTAACTGCTTGTCTAATTGATTTGATGCTTTTTATTGCTGCTTCTGCAGCCACTAGGACTACTAACATTTAAAGAACTTGACATACTTCAGCCTGAGTTCTTTGATGCACTATTCATTTAATATTCAACTAAAATCCCATATCTTGTTGTTTAACAGTTAAGTATTTTACACAATTAAGAAATTTCTGGAAGATTCCATAGCTGAATGCCTCTGAGTATTTAAGCACTGCTATCAGTTTCTGAAAAAATTAAGAATACTGCAACTTTAAAAAATAATATACAGATTTGAATTTGTTATACACCTTTGGAGCCCATTATGTGAGCAATCTCACACTGAAACATGAATCCCAATCAAACCATAACTTACACCGTATATAGGATAAAAAGAATATTACACAGGGGGAGGCTCATAGTCAGCTGCTATCTAGTCCGTGTACACTTTTGTCTACACAAGGCTAGCACAACATCCCTCCCTCATAAATGATCTGCTAGATATGCTAAGAGCAGCTAATATTTTACCACAAAGCTTTGAAAATTAACTGTGTTAGCTTCCTTTCATATACACACCAATTTATACCACAAAATGTTTATCCACAATGAGTTACTCAACAGAAGTTCTGCGACACAGAAGGGAGAGCAGGTGTTTAAAACAATCAGTAGCACTGATGTCAATCATCTCCCCGTGTGTAATAATCTCAGAAGAAGAATGGAAATCCAGCCCTGGGGTTTCTTACCTTAAATCTAAGCAACCACTTAATGCATAAATGGAGCAAATAAAAGAGGTAAGGAAAAAAAGCATTGAAAGGTTAGTTGGAACTTCAGGATATGAAGAGAAAGGAAAAAGAAAGAAAAAAGTTAAGCATTCAGCATTAACAAAATAATGTATCAGTAGATCATAGAAAGAGTGGTTAAAGCAGAATGTCATGAACAAAAGATCTTCAAGCTGAAACTTTTAATATACATTGACCAAAAAGCCTTGAAATTATTACTTTTAAATTAACATTCAAATGCTTGTACACTGTTTACTCAAGTTCTTACAGAGCTAACAAAAAGGCAGCTTCTTTCAAAATGTATCATGAGATCTAGATGGATTAACTTCAGGGATTAATTTATTTGAGCTGTCAAAGACTAGCCTGAACTAATTTTGTTGACATGCATTAGCACATTTACTGAAATGGAAGCTTCTAACATATTAAGCTAATGTATGTTCTTTTCTAGAGAATGATGTTAGTTAATTTGATGCCATGAGATCTCACTTGAACAAAGATCAAGAGCAAACGATTACATCTTGTAAGAAGTACAGCACTCTTCGTGGACACTGTACCACATATCCACATTTCCTAAAGTGTAAATTAGGACATTAACCCACAGCAAAATCTTACTTTAAAGCCTAAGTGCTAGCTTTTTGACACTAAGTTCTGCATCTTACTGGCTCAGTATCATACATCTTTCCCCATAATAATTTCTTTTAATAGTACTTGTCTTTCCCTTCGAATGATCTGGGTTTAGTTTAATTCATCTTATACTTTCTGCAGCACTGAACAGTGAATATTCAGGTAAAAATTTAAATATTCAAATAAAAAATTATTTAAATATCTGGATAAATAGTAGAGCATCCAGAGTGACTGATTTGTTCTACCAGTTTAGGAGACACCCTGCTCTACTAAAAAGAAACAATCTGATTGACTAGAAAATCTCCTGCCTTTGAGTTTAAAGTTCTGTGGGTCAATTAACCAATATATATGGTCTCTGCCTCGTACAGCTACACTGGAAAATCAGGTCCCCCTGTACTGGCCAGAGTGGTCAGTTACACTGGAAGGTCCAACTGCAGAGACCTCAGCAGCACTGCCTGATTAACTACAATGCTTTACACCCCTCTGAAGGGAGGACTTATTTTTTTCCCATTCTCTTGACAAAATAACTCTTTGGTGGAAACAATAGGTTGGAAGATGTTATAACTTGGGAAACATCTGAAAAAAATTGAAGGCAAGTCTCTTTCACACAAAAGACTCCTGAGATTTTTGCAGCATTGTAGCTCCAGGGAGGGAAGATGAGGAGGAACTGCTGGAATGGTACAGAAGCACTTGAATTCCCACACATCTATTTCAAAACCGTACTGTAGAACAACCCTTCTGAGCACCATCTCCACTATGATTCAAACTTCTGAATGGAAGCAATAGGATGCTTAAGGGCCTCTACCACTGCTCTCAGCATGGCATACTGAATTTCTCAGCCAAAGATCCTCCTCTATTCCCATGTTATTCTGTCCAGCTTGCCATCTTTCTCAGGGGTTGCAATGAATGTCTGCTGCATCAGCATTCTGCCTGTCCTAAAAATAGGTAATTCTGGGTCCAAGTACTGGAGCAGAAGCCCTTCAGCAGAAAAAGGACAAAGAATGCAGACTGAGGAATCCTGATGCTAACTGGAACTTTAACACTGTTTATGCAACAACCCTTTCTGAATGCTCACCTGAATGGAAAAATATCACAGCTCAAACAATAAAGAGCTATATATAGGCAAATTTAAAGCTTCTACCTATTGCATTTTTTTCTCTTTATTCTACAGCCAGAGCTCTAATAAACTAATCTGTAGTTACTCAAGCAGAACAAAAACAGGTTCATAAGCACAACTGGCCACCTTTTCTCCCATCTGCAAGAGAGCTGTTCTTTCTTCTGACCTAAACCCAGGATTAACCTGATTGGAACACATTTACAATCTTAAGGATAGCATGACTTCAAGTTCTCTGGTTATTGTTTCACAAGTACACAATACTTCTTTGTTTTCTAGACAAGCATAGTGCATGGTAAATACAATTTAAGTCTATCACAAGTATAGCAAATGGATGTAAAACACACTCCAGTCATCACCCATTCGATGAACTATATTCTTTCAGAAGAACATAATTCATTGCATCTTAGTATGACTCTGCTACACTGAGGTAACTGGGATACCAATCATAATGATTTAGAGCCAGTGCAAAATAAGATTGTGCTGCAGAGCAATTAAAAACTATTCTTTAATGAGTTCTAAAATGATCTCCCTAAAACAAAAAGTGATGATTAAAATATTAGCAATAGCAATCCTACAGGTTAATATGCTCCATCCATATCCAGAAGGAGATCTGCTGACCTGCATAAATTAAAAAATTGGTAGCAGATTTTAACACACAACTGGCAAAAATTTCCTGGTCTAAACTGTAGTTGTTAAAGTTGGGTATGCTTTTCTGTTTGATCTTTTTAAAATCTTCAGAGGTTGATTCTTTGGGTAAGAAATGGGGAGAAGAAGACTTTCCATTAACAAACAGGATATTGAAAAAACACCTGGAGTAAATTTTACATTAAGTAAAGTTGCTTGTGAAATCAAACTGCTCAGAATTGGAATTTAAAAAGTTAGGTTAAACAACCTATTGCCATTTAAATGGCCATCCAAGCAGACAAATCAAATAGAACAATAGAGAACCTAATCCAGTTACAAGTCAAGCAAAAGAAATTCTGGTGTGCTTTGACTGGAAGAAGCATCTTACCTTACTGCTACTTAGCAGGTTTACAGATCTGTTAGTCTGCCTTGTAAAAATGACATCACTTTGTGTTATTTACCTTTCATTTCCTGGAACTTTAATAGTGTCAGTGTTCTCATTTCTATACTTGTTTTCCTGGCAGCACAAGTTAACAATGAACTCACACCTGCTAAGACTGTGTTTACATTCAGGATGTGCTTTTAAAAAGGCATATCTAATGTCCCACATGATATTACTGCTGCTGTGCACATCTAACAGCCACCAGTTGTGTCTCAGTCTGATCTCTGCCCTGAAATTCCTTCTTTTTTCCTAATCTTGAAAGGGAAAAACAGCTGGCTTTAAACTTGGCAGTAATATTCCCATCCCCAAACCCTATACGGCACAAAAGTTGTAGAGCACTCCCTTTGACAAAGGACATCACTGGGTTTGTGCATAACTGACCCTGGCAGAAAGAAGAGAAGGGAGCCCCTAAACACTTCTCATGCAAACCTTCCTTCACAGTAAACCAGTGGCAATTACAGCTGGATCACACTCTGTGGTGCTAATTCAGGCAGAAAAGTGATGGTCATTAGCCCTTCAGTCCCCATGTATATCCCTGGCAACTGACCCAAGCAATAACAGCAGCATCACACAAGTTGATATTCAGAATCAGTTTAAAAGGTGAGACTCATAGTCCCAAATCAGAAATCAGATTCAGTGAGTTTGCAACATTTAGAAACACTGGGGCAAGAGAAGGGGAAGGCACAACTGGAAATCGGACAGGACTCCTCTCATGTTTATAGACACATAGTCCAGGCAGGGAGAAACTGGTATATTACCATGAAAAGCATCAGGTTATTTTGAAAATATACAAAGACAATGAATTTGCAGTTTGGCTGTTTCAACAATATCACCTACCTTCACTCCATGTCCAATATCATCTAGAATTGTATAATCAATAGGTTTCCTGATGTAGCGAACTGGTCGCTCCAAGTTAGCTGGTGCAATGATTTTGTGAGTTCTTGAGGTGTTTTTGTTTGTAGTCAAGATACCAATTTCTCTTCTAGCAACTTTCTCTTTGTGAATGTCCACCGTCTACAAAAGACGCAGTGTATTTACTAACAGTGGTATGCATTGGAATACAGAGTCAGTATTAAAAAAAATTAAATCAGTTCTAATGTTTCAAAGAGCTCTACACTGTACTAAACATATCACTCATATACTTGATTACATCATCTTTCTTCAGCTTACTGCTGAATTTGCCACCTCTAAAGCCACACTAATAGCTGGGGGTTCTTTGGGATTTTTGTTACCCTCATTCTTTCAGTTTCACAAAATTCCTTCTTTCCATTCTTAGTAGTTTGCATCAATTTACTGACATAGTTTTATAAGATTCCTTCGCTTATCCTTTTTTATTTTACTCCTGCTCTCTAAGCTTGTCTTTGACATAGGCTCCAACTAGATGAAGTGTAAGGATGTCTTGCCAAACCTTAATTTTAAGACCTGAAAAACAAACCATAAGCAGGTTTTCTTACACTGTAAAAGTTTGCTAAATTAGGACTGGTAATCCTATGATAGAATAAAAATTCACTTGGACAAATCAAGAAAGTATTTTGGTCATTACAACTCACTCATCACAAAGCAATGATTAGATTTTGGAATGTGTTCCATATTAATTTATCCACAAAAAAGCCAGGGGGTTAAGCCCATTGCCTTCCCTCTGGATGCCTAGGATGCCTTATTTAAACCAAAAGTAATTGCTTGTTCACAAACCAGCTTTCAATATAGGAAATGTGCTGAACTGTGAACAAAAGTTTTAGCTACAGGATAAAAAACAAAAGTAAAAACAGCCAGAACCACCACCATTAAGGATTTCTGAACACTCACAGATTTCTTGCTACCCCTTCAGTGATTGTGAATGGCAGCAGCAACACTTTTCAGTTTTGAAACAGGCTTTGTAGTAACTGGGGAACAGGTACAAACGAGAACTCCTTTTCATAACAGGTTTTTGTTTTATTTTTCTATGGGCAGGCACTGGGGCAGTGGAGTTGGCTACACAGTTTTACCCTGCTGTTTGTGCTACTACTGATAGCAAAACAAGCTAATGAAACCTGTGCTACCTTGAACAATCATCACATCTTTAAAATAACAAAAAAAATTTAGAAACCCCCAACCAACCCTCAAACTACTTCCAAGAAGTTGTTTCTTGGCATTATTTCCAGGGAAGGATTTCCAAAAATACCTGGGGTATTATATGTGAGCTTACAGCACTATCATCAAGATTGCCTAGTATTTCCCAGCAACATATTTTCAAGATTTTGTAACTTTGCTAAAATTCAGCACTGACTACAGCTTTGTCATGTACATTCTACAACCTATAGTTCCACCTGCCTAGAACTCTAAGGTTTCCACTATAGGTACACAGCTATTTCTTAAAATAAAGCTACAGAAAAGTAGATTTTAAGGTCAAAATGTATTGACAAATCTCTCTTTGGAAAGGTCAAGTTTGTTGAGCAATGATTTGAAAATTAATAGGGGTAGTTCAACTATCTGGGACAAAAACCCATCCAGATTTGGCCAATATATAAATTCTGCAGAAATTCACAATTCACACTAGTGTAACAGAAACACATATATTTCTGCAACTACTTAACAACTAAACCACTCTCCAATGAATTTGCCAAGGTCCTTTCTGAAGATCCCTCAAATGACCAGGACTATACACTAACCCCCAATAGAGCAGTGCAGATCAGATTTTCACAGCTCTTATAAATATAGCTCACAGTGCTATATTTATAGTACAAGCACAAGTGGAAACAGAGCACACCAACATCTTCCAGGCCAAAGTACCTGAAGTACACCATTCTCCATCAGAGTAAGACATCTCAGACTTTTATTCCCCCTCTGTGCTAGACCTTTGCTTTCACAGCATAGGCAATGGGAGCACACATTCTGGAGAAGATGATCTACAGACCCCTTATCTCACCAGTCAGAGGGCACAGTCTGTTTTAAGACTTGGGAGGACAGTTTCATGTTTAATACTACTGATAAACTGAATCTCTACTGCAGACTTTTTCTGTGGTGTAGACATGCCACTGGAGAACTGCAGAGACATGACTCTTGTGAGTTCTTTGTCTCACAGGCCCCAGATACCAATTGCTAGAATGTTAAAAAAACTTTGGCTGCAACAGCAGCTGCACTTCAGAACGTACTGGAACATCAAACCTTTATGGGTCTGAATCTGGTCCTTCAAAACCAGTTTCATGCCTTGGGTATTGCACTCAGAGTCTTAATTTCAATCCACAAATAAAAAAGGAAGTTATTACTGTAGGGTTGGCAAGATGATTTCTTATTTTCTATTTCAAGTGCTAGAACCCTGCAACTTTGAATATGTTATTTCAGTACTTTCTTAGGTAATTATCTACTAATACAATGCAAGTACAGATATTTAATGCTCATGTTACTGTAGCAATGGTATCCTGGCACTGTGCAAAGCTGTTTCCGTGAATGAAGAGTGGGTTTTCAATAGGAGCCACGAGTACAACCAACTTCCTTAAGGACTATGGTGACCATGAGGCATGACTACAGTAACAAACAATGAAGTGCATAAAACCTAATTAAAACCTGAAGCTCATCTGGTGGGATGTCTCTTGCATTATGATTCAGAACATCTCTTTTGACTTGAATAGCTATGAAATGACTAAAAATATACAAACTGCACCTAATTCTGGTCCACACACCTAAAATGGTACTGAAAAGCATTATGCTGGCTGTTTTCCAAGCATTTCATTTTCTTGTTTAGTAGACTATGGAAGTCATGAGATCCTAATACACCCATAAAATAGCACAAAGGAACACTGCAGTATTCCATTAGTAAAGGAGGTAGCAAAGATTAACTGCTACCAAAGAAAATGAAAACATTTATCCTCAAGACACAGGAAATTATTACCTCCAGTACTAACATAAATCCCTTATCAAGGCAGGAGAATGCACCAAAATGTTTACTCATCAGTTTAGAAAGTTCTTATGAGAAGGTTTTGGGGTTAGAGCTGGACTAACAAAACTCCTGCCTTGAAAACTGTTAGGAAAAGAAGATGGGATACACTGTACCCTTCTACAACTTAAAACTTATTAAACTTAACACTTATTTTCTAACAAGAAATTGTGGACACCTGACAGCATTATTATGCTTTTAAAAATTTGTTTCACATAGCTCTATTAGCTTTGGCAAAAGCTTTTAACTGACAGTTTGTTAGAGATTAGGCTCATTTCTATCATTATCTCATATGCTTTCCAAGATCCCTGCAATAGCCAAGGGAGAGCAGAAGGGGAGAAATAAGTATGAAGCACTTCATTTTTTTCTTTTTTTTGGCCATTTTTAAATATCAAATTTTCATACGGAATTCAACAAAGCCAGTATCAAGCTCTGCAAATATTAAAACAACAAAAAAATCACCATGAAATAATTTCTGGGAAAGTTAACACCACTTAAAAGTTCACTTAAAAGTCACTGAACTCATGAGTTTTGAGATATCTTCTCTTCTACTGGTAAACAAAATTTCTCAAAGTATTAAGTTAGCATTTAACTAACTTAAGTTAACTTTGGCTGGGACGGAACACATTTTCTTCACAGTAAGGGGCAGTATTTTGGATTTGTGCTGTAAACAGAGCTGATAACTCCAGGATGTTTTGGTCACTGCTGAGCAGCGCCTGCAGAACCAAGGCCTTTTCTGCTCCCCATCCCACCCACCCCTGGGAGCCTGGGGTGCAGAAGAAGCTGGGAAGGGACACAGGCAGGACAGCTGGCCCTGCTGGCCCAGGGGACAACGCTCCACCCGGCCTCAGGGCAGCACCAGGCTGGGGGAGCCTGGCCGGGCACTGCTGCCTGGGCAGCGCTCAGCTGCTGCTGCTGAGCAACTGCTTTTGTTTCCAGCCATTCTTCTGGGGTGTTACTTCTCTCTTAAATATTAATTTTCTATATTATTATTATCACCATCATTATCAAACTGTACATATCTCAACCCACAAGCTACTTGTTCCATAAACAGGTAACATGCACTGTGCATAATTGGCCTTGCATCACCATTTTTTAAAGTGTTTTGCTATTCTTGTGCCTTGCAAGAACAAGACAACTGAGAAAGGTCACAAACCTTTACTGACTTTTCAGTGGAAAGTCCAAGTGAACTTCTCTGCAGAGACTGAGCAGCTCACAGATGTTGCTAGAGCCCAGCTAAGCAGCACCTGCTGCCTGCAGAGAATCCAAGCCTGCAGTCTATTCAGTGCCTGTTCTCACAGCCAAGAGGGTGGCAGTCACTTTTGTCAGGGAAGGATGTAGCAGACCTCCCCACAACACAGTGCCACTGGAGAAAACTCATCACTACCACTCATCTTCGGGATAACGTGCTTGTTTATATAATTAGAAGCAGAGTTTTAAAAATGACCTTGCTAAGTAATGAAAAAACATTTCTCAACATACAATTATTAAAACCTGAAAATCTGCCAGATTAATTTGAAGAATTTGGATGTTAGTAACATTTCACAGTGGCTGCTAACTTGAAAGCTGCAAGATATTTTTTTAACAAGTATAAATATTTGTACATATGATCTGTATTTAAGATTTAAATTCTTAGTCAAATATGAAACACTGTGTATCATCTAGTTCTGGGCAAGGTTCAAGAAGGCAAGTAAGAATAGATTCATCAGCTTTCAGACCAAACCAATATAATTCCAATTTTTAAACCAATAGGATATAATCACTTGCATAAAAATAGTTTCAATAGTAACAATTTCCTTATTCACAACCTATATATAATTTGAAAAAGCACAAGTGATTATCAGCTTCCTTTCCAGCTCTTTGATTAGGCTGGCATTTAGAAGGAAACACAGAAAGGGATATAAATTTGCTTTCTACCAATGAACAGAGAACCAGAGTATTTTATCTTACAAAGTCAATCACACCTCTCCCAGTCTGAGCTACTCGTACAAAATAAGAACTTTGGGAGAAGATTTCCCAAGCGCCAAATGATTCTGCTCCCTTCTTTGGAGAGTATGTGGAATCCCAAATCAGAACTAAAAGCAGGATTCCGTTCAGATACCACAATATGCATATAATGTTTTCTAAACTTAAATACCAAGACCTACTGACCAAAGCATTAGTGCAAAAATTAATTTACCATCTGTAATTACCAACCTGTTTCCTGTTCTATGTTACTGACTTCATTTCAAGTCAGGCTGACTGAAATCCTAATTTGGCAGTGAGGTATTACACCACAATGCATTTTCAGTAGTTAGAAAAAACACACTAAACTTTATACCCAACAAACATCAAGCAAACCTTCTGCAGATTAGGCTAATTTCAGGAGAAGTATAACCAAAATTCTTGAAAATAAATTATTTCTTTATAGAGAAACTGTGTACATTAATTTTTAAAGAAAAATAAACATAGAAATTAAGACAGATAACACACTAACCTACAACACCGGTATTATGGGAGGAAGCCATTTCCAAAGACATTAACTCAATAAGAGTTCCTTGGATCAATACACTTCATGTATGTAATATCCAAACCTTAAATACTGTCTGCTCCTCTGATATTATTTCTTCCATAAAGATTTGAGGAGCATCCTATATACAGATGATGCAGGCTCAAAAAACCCGAAAGCACACAAAAAATTCCCCCAAACAAACTTGATTTTCAATTTTACAGCAGTATTTAAAATAAAGACCATCACAGATTTTTTTTTTGGTTGTTCAAGCTCAACCTATGAAATTTTGCAGATACATCTTCATTAAGTGTTGGGGTACTGCTAATTTAGTGCTCTATTTTAAATAACTAGCTGTATTGTATAAAGGTCAAAGACAATCTAACCTAGCTCTCAATCTGCATAAATGTCACCTCCTCAGGAGGAAAAAATTTAAAATGCTATGGCCCTTTCCACAAAAGCTACTTAACAGAAGCTGTGTGACAAAATGAATTTTCCTCATCCTTGAAATGCAAAAATATACTGTCTTTTGCATCAGGCTCTCAAACAGCTGGAACACGTGTGAGCTGGCACTAGCCTGTGAGGAAGCACAAGCACACACAGCACACAGATATAGCACATAGGCATACACAGGATAATTCATAACATTTTCTGGGGAAAAAAACTAATTTACTTGTCCACGTAATGATTAACATGGAGCATTTAGCAGAAGAAAAACTTCCAGCTACTTTTCAATGCAGATCCATGAGGACAACTGAGACAACCTAACAGCACAGCAGTAGCAAAAGAGAAATCCTCCCTACCTCTTTCTTTGTACTTGCCCTGGGATTCCTCTGACATGATCAGAGGTTATTCAGCCCACTAAGTCAGCATAAAATTATTCATTTCTTTCATTGTTTCAAACAGATCCAATCTACCTACTTATTTCCTACCTTACACAGCCCCTACTTTCAAATGCTTTTCTAAATACCCCAGTATTCATTATTTTAACATATATTATTGCATGGAGATCAAGAAACCCTAGCAGCCAAAATGTACAGGTCAACTAAGACACAAAATATTCAGTAAACAGACACAAACCCCAGAAACTGCTGTATCATTGTTTTTAATTTCTCTTTTAATCCATCAGTGGGTAGTAAATCTCCACTTTTATCTACCATTCATTCTCAGCCCATTCTGGCAGTCAAAATTCTCATATCAATGTGGTGATTGAACCTGGGTTCCTGATTATAGTAGCTTAGTTTATTGCTGCTCGGAACAACTGCAAACAATGGCAGGAGCTCTGCAGCCATACACAAATTGAAATATTAATTTTGGCTTTTGTTCATGTCACTGCAAAGTACATTTTATTAAGAAAAGCCAGGAGCAAACTATTTTTGTCATCTATGCCGTTGTCATTAGATGACAGTATTACAGCAACAGAAAAAGTAAAAAGATGATAAGTACTGTTTTCCACCACCCACTTCATATTTTTAACATAATACTCTTACCGTTAGCAATTTTTCTGTGCCTTTCACTTATGTAGAATGACCCCCTCTCCAACAATAATCTGGCTGAGAATGCATTTAACCTCCTTTGGTATGTAAAATGCTGATACTAACAATGGTATGGAACCACATGATGAGACCCAGCCCCAGAGAGAATATGAGAAGAAATGCATCCTTCTGTTTTAAATTCTTCTCGCTCACAAGTTGTCAGTTCAAAGTTTTACTTGCTATGTAATATCAAAGGCAAAAGAAAAAAGTCTCACTTGTGAAATATGGTTGATTGAAGATTCCATGCGCCGAAGCTGGGATGCCTGGATATCCAGCATCTGCAGAACATTGTTGGCCAAAGTGTTGATCAGATAGGCTACGCTTGCTAATGACTGCGTTGTGTAGGCTTTGGTTTCTTCCAGGGCTCGCTGCTTATCTGCTGACTGAAAAACAGAAAGAAAAGGTTTATTTAGTGTGAAGTCTTTCACACCAAGATTCTTGGAATGAACTCTTTTTGTCTGTCTTTATAGACAATGAATTATACAAGTCAAATTAATTCAATTTAATTCCACAGAACACACTACTTTTGTATTTTAAGAGTTTCTACACTTTTGAAGAAGAATTAAGCTCCTTTTCTTGAAATATACTTGGAGTTTTCTTGAAAAAAGTCCAGCTTCTTAATCACTATTTTAGCAATTTACTTGAAAAGCACTCAGACACCCATTACATATCTATCTCCTAGATTTCATACAATTTAGAACTGTTTTGTTTTTCTAAACTTGGCACTTCATTTATAACTCCTAACAGCCTACAAGGAGCTGCCAATTCCTCATCTCTCCTAAACATTCAGGCCTCATTGTTGTCACAAATGGTCATTCACAGTGAATGAACTATAATTATTCCCATAAGATGGTAGCTGAATACAGTGTGAGAGGAATAATTTTTAAAAAGAGTAGGTCCATGTTTTCCTCCTAAACATGTTTTGTACTTTTTCACATTGTCAATACTCTCTTCTATGGAAAATTAATATGATCCATTTTTCTAGTAGTAGAGCACCTAAAAGTATTTAAGTTAATCATAAACAAGATACCCATTAGAAATTTAAAAACATACATACATTACAAACAGCATTAAAAATAAGCTAAGAATCTAATTGCTAGGGTTCTGTGTTTCTCCTTGAAAAATAGTTAATATCACTAAGATGTAATTCAGTACAAAGAACAGAGATTAAAGCACTGGTAAAACATACAACTAAGATGCTAAGAAATTTTCTAGTTTCCAAGACTTCAGTATACAGTGAACTTCATGTTTAGGTGATCTTTAGCCATCTCACAGGTTGATGGTGCTGTTTCTAAAGCAACAGTTAATAAATGTTCTCTACTCCCACCTGTCATTATAATACTGTATTTCATTATTTCCTTTGCTTTTTATATTATCCACCTAGGCTGGGTATCAAGATTCAAGAAATGTGCTGTTATTAAAGAAGGAATATATAGTCATTCCATATCTTTCAGCACAAGCTGAATCTAACATCCATTGTATTATATGTACTTTGAGAAACACAAAGTAAGTGTATCTGGATTTCAGGAAAACAATTCCTACAGCTCAATATGTTTCCCAAGACCTTGTAGTAAGATCCTTAAAAGAAGATTGCTAGCTTTCATGGGGGAAAAAAAATCCCACACATGTAAACACATGCACAAGACTTCAATTAAATGCTCACATGAAAGACATCCAATACTTTTTCTTTCCTGGTAACTTCCTGTGTCCACAAAAAACACCGGTAAGCCAGCTGGTCAGTGAGCAGGCTGCAGTGGTACCTGGCCCTCATCTGCCAGGAAGGAGGAGAGCAGCAGCTGCTGTTCACCCAAGAGCTGCCTCGGTGGGGGAAGAGGAGGAATGCTGCAGGAGGTGAGCATTCTCACCATGTTTCTCTCCCATGCAGAGGGCAAAACAAGACCAACAGAAGAAGGAACTGAAAATTTTACGAGCTTCTCAGGGCACAGTATGAGGATATTCTCCAAGAGAGCACAATTAGAAATGCTGCCTTATATTCAACTATAAAGAAGTTAGAAAAATGCTGTCCCCAGATTTCATTTAAGAGCTTATGACTTTTAACCACTTGAGTAGTATGTCTTGTAAATAAAAGAGCTTGAAGCTCAGCTTAAGGACTCCCAAATGAAGGAACGTTGAGCTCTTCAGCTCTATTCTCACATAGCTGGCTTGTAAAGACACTCTTTCCCTCTTCCTGCACACTCCCCTGCAGCAGGCACGTTCCAAAGCCATTCAAACCATTTCTCAACAGCAATAATAAAAATGACCAGAAGCTTGCCTGCTTTGCTCTGCAGCTGCTGCCAGTCTATTTATAGAAGCAGAAAATGCTGATTTCCATTAGTACACTGTATATCCAGAGGAGCTGAGTATAATCCAGCAAACAGAGTTATTTTTTCATTAATAGATGAAGTGTTTAAGAACAAAAGGAAAACTACCTGTTATTTTATATATTGTGAGCCTTCGCTATGGTTTTTCTGCTTAAAGAAGAACAAATATGAATCCATGTTCAGAGCTGGTCCTTCCAGGGATGTAACTTAAAAGCTAAATTCAAGTCACCCCCCCACTCAAACCAACAAGGAACTGACTTCTCAATGTTCAAATGCATTAAAGATCTCATAAAACAATACTATAAACTACTTTGGAACTGTTATTAGCACAAAAGTCCATTTGATGGAGGTGTCTAATTCATGTATTTAGCTGCTAACAATTGTGACTTGCTCTACCTGCCTTTTTACAGAGCCTGAAATTCTGAGGCAAACTCCACTCATGTTCAGCATAGCAAAAAGGAAGTTTTGCTTCAACAAAACTTTCTTTCTGTGATGAATCTGTTCAAATTAAAATCACTATTTGAACCTACTACTGTCAATCCATTTCATAAGAACAAAAAACAATTAGTGACAGCATTTTAAACCAGTCATGTTTACCCTGAAAACTTTCAAGAGATGAAAACCTGAATGACTCACAGCAAGAGTAAAAACTCTAGAATTCTTACAGAAAAATCCTAAGTTCCCCTGTGGAAATATAACACTAAATGCCAGTTAAAATTTGATTTGAAATGTTAAGTTGTGCTTAGCATGAAACCCATCTTTTAATTTGGTAAGTAGATTCCCAGAGATGATATCATAGGCTCCTGTGTAACAAGATCCCTGTTTACACTCCACATCGACAACAAATTTCATTGCTTGCAAATGCTGCCGTGCTCACTGAGTATGTAACTCTACAAATAAAGGGATTTCTGCTAATAAGGTAATAGTTTTAAGTTATCAGTAAACAAAATTCAAATATAATCCTCAGCAGTCTAAGTTCTGATATTCTTGATCTTCCTAACACCAAAATACCAGCCAGTATGCTTCACATCAGACTGTAAGGCAGACAGAAAGTTATTTCAATATCCATATCTACCAAAATTCTCTAGTGAAAGAAAAAAATATCAAGCTGATAAGACTCTCTACACTAGTTTCAGTAACCTGTGGAATACTGTTTCTGTGAAGAATATCACAAACAAGAGAAACATGTTCTATGTTCATTATAACAAAAAGACTTGTTACTTAAGCATATTAACCAGAGTCCTTGAAGCCCTTCAGATCTCAGAAATATGCTGTTCAGCATGATCAAGTAACTCAGTGAATTATGGTCTGAGCAACTGTCAGGGTGTTACAGAAAGTCAGGATCTACTTTAATCAGCAGTACCTGTCACAGTAGATGTCCCCAACACCAAGTGCACACTCCATCTGCTGTAGTGAATTAGACCAGGAAGAACATCCCAAATGAAAATCATCTGATCCATAAACCAAATTATAACTATTGCCTCATCCAAACCACTGCACAGCCAGATAAACACAAGGAAGGGTACAATCAAGAATAAAGAGGGGAGAACTATGCAGAGTTGCTGAGCTTGCTAGAAAAGGAGTAAGTGCTGGAACATCACTGCAGTTTTTCCAGCCCTCCACCACCTGCAGTTTTTCTTCACCCGACCTGTGCAGAGTCCCATGTTTCCCTTAATATTTTTTTCTGTAACTGTGTCAATAATACTGTTGCGTCTCCATCTCAAACTTGTAGCTTTGACTTCTCACAACATGTTCAAATACTTGAGTATCACAGCTGGATCATCCTCACAGCCTTAAATAGAAATGTTTAGGTCACGTCTTCTGCGCCCATGTTACGGAATTTCCAGGCAACAGCCTAGCATTTACGCTGTTTATCATTTTTCTCCACACAATGCATACATCAGGGGTCCATGTGAGTCACAAGGCAGCACCCTTTTCTCCTGCTCTCAGCAGTAAGAACACCATTTTGACTAACCACAGAGAGCTCATCTGCCCCTGCCAGCCACACACAGAGTGGGGACAGCGTCAGCTACTACTGGGAGGTGCTCCCCCTGCTGCAGCAGGAAGTGGTTCCCCATGCACCTGGACACAGCAGCTTCCTGTGGGAAGCAGCCAGTACTGAAACAGGTATTTTGTCTCACCAGAAAGCAAAACAAGCTATCAACTACATGGAAATGTTTCACAGGATGAATCCAGTCTGAGAGCTACAGCACAGACTACAGTGACTATCCAGCCTGGGACTTTTAGATAACAGGAGATCAAAGGTATTCAAGTCAGCTACAAATGCACAGACTTCACAGCCAGTCAGAAAAGCCATGTATTAACATATACAAGGCAATAGCATGTGCTTGCTTTCAGACAATGGAGAATTATTAACAGTTTCCACTTCCACATGCCGGACCAACAACGAACACTAAAACTAACAGCTCAGGAATGATCATAAATGTTCACCTGAAAATACTTTTTTTTATTAGACTGTATAAACCAAATAGCTAGCATTAAAAATTACGTGGAATTCAACCAATGTCAGGATGCAGAGCCCAGGTATCACTTTTTCTTCCCACTCTGGAAGTTCCATTTACACTGCACAATTACATTACCAGATCTGAATAAGAAACAGCCTGGACTGCTGAATATATAAAATATCCTTTCGCTTTAGGAATTAAATCTCTCAATGTTTATTCTCCTGCCTAAGAAAGCACAAACTTTTATACTTATACAAGAAATTATAAAACAGACTATAAAGAAGAAACTAATATTGAATGAGGCAGATGAGAAAATAAAACATGCAGTAAGGTATCCAAAATAACAAAATTATTTGGCTATATGATTGGCAAAAGGAATTCTTACATGCATATAGAGCATAAAAAGCAGGGCTAGAATGAAACCAACAATTTAAGGCATCCTCCCACCCAAAGGGTGGTCAGCAAAATCCTAGTGATAAGGTGTGTTATGCCCCTGTTAAGAACTTAAATGATTTTGTACAGAAAAGCAGCTACTAATGGATAGAGAAAATCTACCAAGAAACAAATGATGGGAGGCGGCATGAACCCTACAGTTAGATTTACAAAACATCAATCCAACTAGATAAAACTAGATAAACCAAAAAATGCTACCAAATTAGAAGGAGATTTCAAAGACAGCAACATGTTAAAAAAGAAAAATACATTTCCTATGAATTGGAAACAGCTCATAAAGACAGGTCTGAAAGTGGCGCACGGAAGGAAGCTTCAAAAGTTACTGGCAGTTTAGTTGATCATTGTAGCTACATTTCTTTTCTACCACAGTTCCAAAAAAATTGTTATTTATCCAGTAGTCATCATCAACTTGGAATTTCATAGTTCTGCAGTCAGGCTAGCAAGGCTTGCATAAATTCTACTGGAAGAGCCAAAAAAGTCTGACTTATGAGTTGAGAAAGAAACTGTCTTTCTTAATACAGAACATTAACACAAATTGTTGCCTTTAATATCAATATGACTACAATAAAAATTCTGCCAAGATTAATACTTAATGTTGAATTGAAAAGGGGTGAAAAAATAGAGCTTTTCATTCCTGAGGCTACTGTCATTTACATCTTTTAGTAAAGAGAATTCTAAATGGAAAAAAAACCCCTCAATTCATACTCAAATCTACTCTTCAATGTTCAGTGGACTTATGCAGTAACATTTAGGCATAAAAGTGGAAGCTGAGGTTGAAGAGTTTGACACCAGACTAAACAAAAGTGTATCCAGAATATACTAATCAATTCCACAACATATAGAGCATCTCTTGCTATTGTTCAAAACAGTACTGTTTAGTGAAACAAACTCATATTTAATATATGTGATGAAAAAGTAATATTTTAAAAATAAGACAGAAATTTAGTTTAATTTAATCAATATAACAGTCGTTTCTTTTGATTATTGTTAACACAAATCCAAGCTAGCAAAACCCCTAAGGTTTCTGCTGAGGTTGCATCAGCTTCAAGAAGCCTCAAGAACAAAAGCTGCATGCTAGAGTTCAACAAGCTTGCATTATTCAGTACAAAATGTGCCCAACTGTGATACTGACAAAGCACACCCCAGTTTTCCTGTGAAAAATAGATTGAGCTCTTATATCATCCTTTTCATTTTAATTGTTGCTGAATTCCTTGAAGTTACTGAAAGCCTCATACATAATTAAGTATTTTACACACTTTTATTCAACTGCACAGATGGCATTTGCTCAGCCCATCCAAGTGCTTTCTGAGGTCCTTCCGTGAACTACAAAAAATGATTGAGAAGAAAACTGAGCATCATTAATCCAATAATTAAGTCAAAATCATGCCAAAAACTTACATAACTGTCAGTGAAAAATACAGTAGTTTTCTGTTTTAACAAACTGGCTCATTAAATACTTGCTAAAGAATATCCCTCACTCTTCTATCACTACCGGAACTGCTCATTCCCAGGACAAAAAAAATGAAGCCACGAATTCCTAAGGAGCTGGTGTCTAACACACAGGAGAAACAGGCACAGAGAAGAAGCAATCACTGACATGGTAGAACAGAAGGAAATGAGCTCTCCCAGAGTTTCAGAAAAAACTAAGGGCCTTAGAGCTCCAATGTACTTATTTCTGTGTCACCAGAAAAACACCAAATTTCCTTTTTAGATGCAGAACAATCCATGTGTTCTATTAACTCAATCTACCTGTTCTTTAATATAACCAAAATTGCACAGTACCTGGAGCTGGGAGTAGAATTTTTTGTTCCTGTTAATTGCAATAGCATTATCTCCATACTATTCATCTCCACATGCAAACACCTGTCCCTATGTAATTGCTTATTCATGATTATATAAGGATTTCTGTTATTATTTTAGAAAGACAAAAGGTCACCTGATTACCCTACTCAAATGTATACACTTTTCTTTTAAAATTAAGGAGAGCTCATAGTCATTGCCCATTTACATGTACTCTGCACCCTAAACATTACGTATTAAGCAAATGTTAGGCAATCTAAGCAAACATCATTTTGGACACAAATGGGAAACACTTCTCCACACACACCCTGCCACAAACCCACTCATAAGTTCTCTGACAGCTTTCTATTATTCTGCATTCAAAAGAAAACATAAGCAGCAAAACACTGAGACCATAAACAGGGGGAGCAATAAGAGTATTGAGTCTGTTAATTTGGCCTACAAATTAGTAGAAATGGTAGCAGATCTAGAGTTTGGAGATAAAGTATTTTTTCTTCACAGTAATTTTAGCATGACCTTATCTGAACACTAACTGTAATTACAGTAATATGCTTGAAAACTCTTTGTCACATCTGTGAAGGAAGGAGCACAGCATGTCAAGTCTCCTAGTGACACAACTCCTTTTTAATTAATGAACTGCTCTCAGAAGTGACATGACCGTGTAAGAATCAGCACTAAATGGAACTTCAGCTGTGGGAGAACCACCCAGGCACAGACAGAGGTTTGTCAGGCACCTAAAGCATCCCACCTTATCCATATCTGTCAAGCTGAAAGGTAAGTACTTTCCCCACAACTGTATCCAAAGGCTCCACTCAACATCTACATGAAAGCAATTAACTTCCTGTTCACACAAACTGCATTTAAAATTTAAACACCTTTAAATGTGAACATACTGAAGTAAACTCTTCTCTTTACAACAGATAAATGGGATTAGGACTATTCTCACAGCACTGTGAATTCTGTATGTCCTACATTTAGTAAAACACATCTTTTGATTAGAGACCACACAGTAATCAACAAAGTTGTATAAGAAACACTGGCATTTAGGTCAAACAAATCGTTACAGAATACACTGGGTTTAGAACTAAGAATGTATCAAAACTATCACTAAATTTTATAATTCAAACAACATTCAAAGACCAATTCATAAATGTAGTACTTTAAAAAGTAATTTCCAAATACAAGGTTAATTGCATTCATCTTATTACACTAATATTAATATCATATGAATAAAGTTATTCCCAGATTATTTATAATTGTAACTTATCTTTATTTATCTGTATACTAATAGCAAGTACACTAGCTAAATAATACACTCTTAGCATTCATACTCCAGTAAGGCCTTTGGAAAACAGAATAACTTGATGTCAAACTATTAAAAAGCTGTAATGATTCACTGAATGTCACTAGAACTTCTTGATTACAAGTGTGACTGCCTAGCTTTTAAGATATCTTAAACTCAGTATCAATAATCTGCTGCAGTCTCTACAAGGTCATTTGCATTAAATTGCAGTCTTTTGTTTTTACTGCTGTAAATTTATTTGATGTTTTCAGTTCTGTGCTGAGTCTCAAAATGTAAGTTTGATTAACAGCTAGGAAAGCTACCTTGCAAAGCAATACACACAGAAGCTAACCTCCTAAAAGAAACGCCTCTTTTCAAAATACATTTTGCATTCAAGGCCGCCAGTGAGCGTATAACCAGCTCACTGGTGTGAGATCTATGACAGCAACATCAGTCTACTCTGCCCAAGAGAAAAACACAGCAAATGGGAGCTGTGGACAAGCACAGCTTCCCTGATATCTAATCACCTGCACCATTTCCATACTGCCTGTATCACTGCAACAAATCTGTGTCCCTTAACCATCACCAGATCAAACTTGGTATTTGTTTCCATGCACTCACAAGCACAGCAGACCAGTCTTCACACACAAAAGTCCTGCTCTCATCAGACCTTGCAAGTTCCTGTTCCTTGAGAACAGAGCCAAAGTCCTGTTTATGAAAAAATAATAGGGCATGATGTATTTACACAAACCTACTAGACAAGGTTTAAAAACGTTTTTCAACACATCAGTAACAGTTTAAAATTATGCATCACTAATTATATCACAAGAACAGCATGCTAGCATCCAAATGCATTTACATCTGCAGTATAGTTATTATGTAGTTATATTACTAGTTATTCACAGCATCAGACTTTGCTCTTGCTCAAGAGGAAGCAGCAGTGAGAGCACCTACTCCCCTTCCCCTGCTCATCCTGTGAAACCAGCAGAGGTTTCACCCTACTCTGGCAGCTCTTCTGCAATAACAAAGCTGAGAGAAGTGGGTCATTTCCTAGTTCCTACAACAACATAATTATTGTTGGCATTCCAGATACAAGGCCAATTTTGGCTTTAATAGCAGCACTGTATCAACACATTTGTGGCCATAAGAGGCTAGGCCAATACAAATCCACCGAATGAAGAAGCTCAAAACCAGCAAAGATCCACAGGCTTAACTCTATTATCTAATATCTCTGCTATTCTACAACTTCATTCACCAAGGATGCTTTAGTTTGCAGAGGTTCCACTGAGTTTACAAGTCAGAATCATTGATAAACTCAAATTTAATTTTACAGTCACTTAATAGAAATAAAGCAAGTGGCAGCATCCAAAGTGGCTTTCACAAGCACAAACTACAATCATATAGCTATTACATTCTGCTGTACAAAAAATGCTATTTGTACACATTGTTTTCCCTGCTATCAATATCAGATGAACAGGCTTTTATCGCTGTCTCTTGAAATCTGACAAAATCTACCATTTCTAAGAAAGGATATCTACTTCAGCTTTACAAAATATTATCTAGTCACATGGGTTTATGTAACAACTGAGTTACTTCCCAATTTCACCAGTTTCTTCTTTTCACTACAAATTCTCAATTCAATTCATTACACTGCAGTGATTGAGGTCAACAAACGGCTTTGATTTAGAATCACAGGCAGAGTGATCTGTGGCAGCAGAAGCAGATTCTTCTTCCAAGTGTCCACTGCCAGACATCACAAGCTCATAGCCAGGAAAGCTAAGTAGGACACAGCCATATCCTCCACCATCACAGCTTACAACCTAACACAGCCCTTCAAACAGTAGATGCAGGACACCTGTAATGGCCAGGGTGTAATTGCAGCACGGCCGGGCAATAGGCACACCCTGTTCGGCCAATGGCTCCCGAGAGAGGCTGCGGGTGTGGAGATCCCACCCGCATCAGTTACCACAGCAACGCGGAGCTCCGCAGCACGTCCCACTTCTGAGGCGCCCTGAAAGACTGAGGCGGCTCAAGGAACCCAAGCTGCCAGGAAGCCTTTCCTGCCTATCCACGGCAAATGCAGTCCTGTTAACCTCAATTCTTCCCACATCATCACCCCAACTAATACAACTCTTTCAATTGCTATTCACTTTCTCTACTTCCTCACACGAGCAAGCCCCAAAATTTTATCACAGTAGAAGTTACAGTTTAAATTAACTACCTTTGGTAACCATGGCTAAAACGAGCTTGAAGAGAAGAGGCATAGCTATCAGATACCACGATTATGTCTTCCAAAGACAGCAGATAGAGGGTTTAACCTGACGGGGGGCAGGAATGTGCATAGTTACTCTTCCTCTTCTTGGCAATAAAGACACTTGGATGACACAGATTCCTTCATACTCATCAGTTAACCCTATATTTGAAATTGTCCTTACTTGGCACTTTTTAAAGTTGCTACCAATTCAGACATAACTGTCTTCAGACCCATGCCCACAATCTGACAGAACAGAAAAAAATCCATAAAATATAAAACAAAATATTTTGTTTCATATGAAGAAGTACAGATCAAAATAAGAAGCTTTCACACAACAGCTGCAATACACAATATTCCTCTAGGAGGCAAAAGAGCCATCGGCAGCATACCCCAAAACCTAGAGATTTATGCTAAATTAGCAGAGCCTGGGTGAGCTGCAGCAGCAGTTGATTACTGCAGCACAGAACTAAAGAAGCAGAATAGGTTTCCCTCATTCCTCCATAAAAGGTTGTCCAGTCTGTCCCTCTTTCTTTTTTGCACTAAAACAAACAGGACAGCTGACCTTGCCTACTGCAGAACCACTTCAAGGCCCAAGCCTCTGACCCCTGCAATGCTACACACGTGCCAGAATGCCATCACCTCAAATGCACGTTTGCCCTGTTACGTGACCAGACACCGACACATTCTTGCCTGGCTGAAAAATCACAACAGCCCACACAACTCGCAGCCCTTTCCCCTTGCAGTCACTGTAAAGGCTTCCAGAAAGAGGGCAGAAGCAAGCAACAACAGGTTGGCTAGTTCTTGATATCCATGTTCATCTTGCTGAAAGCTGACCTGCGTCATACAACCCACCTGCTGAAGGTGGTGGTAGCACTCAATGATACCCAGTCACAAATGAACCCAGGATGGAGATTAACTAAACAAACTATCATGACAAAATGAAAGAAAGAAAGTTAGAGAAAGTTCACTCTGAAACCTGAAAATCAAAACCAATGCCTTCTCATTACGTACATTTGTTCCCTACGTGTCCTGAGAGAAGCATCTGCTCATTTTTCTGGCAAAGAATGTTTTTACAACCTTTTGCTCCTGTTACCATAGCACTGGACAAAATACAATATTGGCAGAGTGAGAATGGGATTCTGGCCTCTTCTGCAGAGACAGTCAAGCCCAGATCTGTGTTCTGCACTTACTAGAGAACACTGTAGAAACATAAAAGTCATCTCCTCAACTGACCAGTCTAACTCCCAAGGGTAAACTGCTAGAAATAAAGATTTTTCAGAACCCTTCTTGTTCATGCTTGTAAGAGAGTTGTCAACAAATAAAAAATCTTATGGTTACAAGACGTTTTCCATTTCAACTAGACTCAAACTTTGCTATGCTGTTACAATTTAAGAATTGCAGAAAATAAGCAGAAAAAAGCGCCTTTTTCTGCAGGCACTGTAACTAGCAATTATTCTTTTTCCCAGTTTAACAAGCAGTTTTGGTCCATTTACTTCAAAATTATAAGTGAACCTTCTGTCAATTGCTATGTAGCTCAAGAACAGCAAGCCAAGCTGCTATATTCAACCTGCAGCATGTAACTTAACAGCACAGCATCAAGTGTTCTGTAATTATTTCCAGCAAGGTCTTTATTTTACACACCCTTTTTCTAAGCATGACCTGCACTGACATTAAGAGCAATACTTCTTACCCAAAGAGAGTCTGTTTCGTGCAAGTGGTAACTTAGTTTCTGAAAACAATATACGGCCATTTTACATGCATAAAAGGATGTGCATTTGATTTTTCATATTAATTACACTGCAACTGTAACATGGTTACCTCCATCCAATTTAAATACTACTTCTTTCTGGAAATTATCAAGTTACTTTTTTAAGAATTTACAAGTATCACACTGAGGTATCAAAATAATATGCTTGATAACCAAATCCAACCTTGACAAAGTTTTTCCACATAGAATACTTCTAACATTCACCAGACTTGCAACAAAGCGATTGTGACGCAGGTCACTGAACCATTTCAGAATCTCTCTCTAACAATATGGAGAGTTTTCTGTCTGGTAAAGAAAAACCAGGACTTGAAACACACAAACTACCAGGAATAAGAGTCGTCTTTCTTACCTACAAAGGTCCATCATTCAGAACATCAATCAGGATGAGCTTGAAAAGACCATTTTTTTTTTTTTTAATTCTTTCAGAACAATATCAGAATTTCACACAGTAAATGTTTAGATCTGCTGTCTTAAAACAAAGCACTAGCATTACCTAATCAGCTAAATACTGGAACTGGACCTCCTGGCAGTGATGCCTTAAGTTTTAGCTTTCATATTTTCCAGATTTTCTATTGCATTAGTATAGAACTCTGAACTTCATATAAAGTGTTAGCAAGTTCTTTTCATAGTTTAGTCAGACAAAACAATCCTTTTCCAGCTTGAGAACCAAGAATACCATTAGAGTTTCAGGCCTAAAGTCATAAACAACACTGAATTGAGAAGAGCAATCTGTGAGGATGGGATTTCACAACCTGATGCTGTAATTAGACAATTAACCCCAGTATGTAAATGGACTAAAACTTACAAAAGGGTGAAAACCTGTGACCAGGAATCCATCTTGGGTGTAGCCTCAACCAGGCTCTTGTACTGCCCAAGGTGCATCCTTTGACAAACCTTTGACATGCCTTTTAATAAATACCTACTTTATCCCTTTAACACTGTCCAGCCTCTCTTCTAGGTAGCCTCTCAAGGCATCAGCAGCTCTGTAAATGCTACAAGGTCGTTTTTATTCTTCCACAAAAAGAAAGCAGATCATGCACTAAATACGTTCTTTGAATCAAAAGCATTTAATAAACTTAAATGAATACAACAAACCCCATGAGAATGCAGTACCAAACAAGAGCTTCTGTTTCTAAATTGTTTGAGTTCCTTTGTTCTAACATTTAGATGTCAGCTGAAGACAACACCTACCTATAACTCAAGTGAAAAACAGAGCTTCAGCAATATCCCAATCAACATCCGGGAGAAAATGAGATGTTGTAGAGGCAGCAGCTAAGGATGCAGTTCTATCAGAACACCTTCAAAAAAATCAAATTATTTGGGATCCAACAGAAGACAGCTCTGTAAACCTGGAAGCAATTCTAAAATGAAAAATAAGCACTACATAGAATGGCACAAGAAGTTCTACAAAGTCTGTCCTGAAGAAGGTGGTTATGATAGAAGTTTCAGAAAAGGACAGAGGAGTGAATCAGACAAATACTCTCAAAGTAGTACAGAGCATCTGCAATGCTCCAAAGTTCACAGCTGCCCACCTCTGCACACACACCTCAGCTTCCACTAAAGAACTTTTTTAACAACAAAAGCATCTGCAGGCACTATCTTATTTTACCAAAACAGGTGAAATAATTTTTCTTTTCTCTGGTTATCTAATGTCAGCAGCTTTCACAAGGCCCTCTTAGAGTCGTTCAGATACAGACTTCATCACTTACTGGTGCAGCTCTGCCCAAGACCTTTATAAATATCCCTTAGACAATCCTGTATCAGACAGGACACATTTCTGTAAGAGCAGTTCAACACCTTTTTTCCCCATATTTATAGAATATTTACTATTTTCAATATTTACAGATAGGTAAGCATTCATATTGGATAGAGAAGACACCATCAGTCACAGACATCTCAGCAGAAGATAAAAATGTACTGCTATTTTCCCCTACAACAGCCACATCCAGAGTAGCCCAGTAAAAGAAGTGGAAGTAAATTAATCCATTACTTTCCTCACCTAACAAAATTGCTAATAAAAAAAAAATTCAAATGCAACAGCTTAAAAAGTCTATTTTTTCAAACAATTTTCAAAGAAAAGTCATATACAGACAGTCATATACGCTTGTCTCAAATAGGGGAAAACTCTTCCTGCTATACAAACTAAATTCAATGACAAATATTTCAGGAAAGTCTTTTAATCCCACAGTTGAGAATTATCATGCTGTTCCCCACACAGGCAAAATTTCACCATCTCTAACTAGAGCAGCAGCTTTCCACGTGCTGGGAACTCTCCCAATGGCCAGAGCTCTCAGCCCCAGAACACACCCTGAAGGCTGCACGTGTTGCATGCAGTGCTGCATGCAGCCCACCCCACACCCACTGCACTGCAATGGAGCAGCTGCTCACAGCACTCAGGTAACACCTGTGCAGAGCTACACCAAAACTGCAGAAATGAAAAGTTGCACCATCACAGTTGAAAGTGACATTGCAGACCTGTGAAAGAACATAAGACTCCTCTCACAGCAGTTTTTATGCTCCAATACAGGATATGAAGAATTCCCATGACTGTGGTTACTTTCACCATAATTATGACACAGACTCAGTCTCACCCTTCGCTTATTCACTAAATTTTAATGTTATTGTTCTGACAATTCTAACCAACTGGCTGTCACAAAAATAGAAACATCAATGAAGTGAAAAAACAAAAGAACATTTTGGCTGCTGAATGCTCTTCTTATGTCATAAAAGATTCTCTTGCCTTGCCTTTTTCTTTTTAATGTGAATTCATTTTCAAGTTGTCTCAACAGATTGTTACAACTATATATTCAGCAAGTTCTACTACCATCTGAAAGAAGGGTCTTCTCTACACCTCCATGTATTAAAAGTGCTGCATGAATGACCTGTTCATTTGACAAGACATGCCTAAATAATATCACCTCTCTATCCATCTACTATGGCAATAAATAAAACTATCCTGGAGAGTTTCACAACATGAATCATTGATTTTAACCAAAGAGGCACAGAGAAAGCACGAATTTTCAAGCAGCTTTTCAGGCAAGCAATTCCCTGAAGGATCTACCAACTGCATAACCTCTTAATCCTCCACCTTCCTAGACACAGGGAATTGGCTTTTTTTTTTTATCACTCATCATCTTCCAGTCATTTCACTGAACAGTTTGTCCCTAAAACTCAGAAAAAAACACTCATATTCTCCCTACAATTAGTCAAAGAAAACCATGCAAACAATTCTTGAAGGACTGTGTTCAGAGCCTTAAGGGCATATGGAATCCATACCAAAATGAACTCCTTCCACTGTTTGTACACAGAGCTGTACTTACCCTGATTTGGAAAGTACAAGCATAAGAGCTGTGTTACCTAAAACCAGCAGAATTAGCTATAAGAAGCTGCCTGCTGAAGTTGGGATTTTGTCTGTGCAGAAGCACTTACCTCTGCATATTTACCTGTTTAACACACACAAAAAAATACAATTTGGGACACAAACACAATATTTTCAAAAGAACAAACAAAAGCTCATTAATCCTTGCATTTCAATCTCCACAGAGACTGAAATCCTTAACATTTCCATCTCCAATATAAAATAAATTTTTAAAAAAATTTCAAAACTTTTGGCTTTCATAGAGGCCCTGGGAGTTCCACTGAGTACAACAATTACAATGTGGTAAGGCCAAGACTCCTGAAAATTAAAATCAAATCAGTTCACTACAGGAAGATTATCATTTCACTCCTTTGAAAAACCAAGAAAAGCATTTTGGGCTCCTTTAGGAGAAGGGAACTTGAAGTAATATTCATATAGTAACTGCAGTAGACCTCCAAACCAAAATTCAGATCTAAAACTGGTACTTTAAAAGAGCTTTCTTCTCAAATGATAAAACATAACACATTGCTTACAGAAAAAGCCAGCTCCACAGAAACTCCTATTGCTGCCCATACCATAGCACAGAAAATGGAAGAAATTGTTGCTTGGTTTAGGTTTGTTTTTGTATAAATTATTTAAGACAGAAAGGTAATTTCCTTAGGTATGGTTTTAATTTTAAAGATACTCTGCCATACAAAAAATTTAACTTGAGATTATAGATTGAACTTTACAAAGTTGAGCATGCTGCTCTAGAAAAGAAGCTAAATGTAATAACATTCAATACTCTGAGCCTTTAACAGTGGCAAATAAATCTCTCATTCTTCTCTGTGCCCTTAACAAATGCTATAACTAAAAAAAAAGATTTAAAAATTTCAGGGAAAGTAAGACATGGAAAATATTAACCTCTGCTCATCATAAGAAAACAAGGGAAAATCCCCTTCTCTTTGGAGAACTTTTTAGCACAGTCTTTACAGAAGACACGTGGATTATTGGCACTGTACCCCCCACTTGTTCTTTAATGAAAAAAAGAAATCTTTTATATGTGTATATATGGTTAAATAAGTTATAACTCTGCCTTAATTATCCAACTGTTGCTCAAATGAGACAATTCATAAGAGCCTGTCTTGCATAGTGAGTACAACTTATAAGCCTTATTTTAATGGAGGATCTTAAAATGGTACAAAAAACTGTAAGAGGCTCATCACAGTAAAAAGTTCTGTTTCCAAGGACCTATGGACCTATGTCCACCTTCATTTGGTGGACAGACAGATATACAAATGAGTACAAAAATTAGAGGCTTACCCCTCCCTCTTGCTCCAGCCATCAAAACTGAATGTACTTGTAGCACATACTGAATTGCTGACTCCAATAAATGTAAAGACTGCACATATATTTAGAAAATACAAAATTTACATTTAAAGCAGCTATTAAAATGGGAATTATTTACAATAGATTTATTAACTCATTCCATCAAGCACTTACAGAAGTGTCCTCAATTTGGAGATGATTTAAATTAATTGCTATCACCACCAGACAAATATAATAGCAATTCAGAGTCTACTGATAACTTTCTACCATTTGCTATCCGAACTGATTAATTTATACAGATACATATATAGTCAAGGAATTACTTCTTTCTTTCAGGAACAGACTGCTCTTATGACAGTGCACTCAGAACGTGATAGAAATGCTGCAAAACCAACATCCTCACTAATTTAGGCTGATTACACATAATTCTTTGATCCAGAGATTCTGCATGCTCAATCATTCTGCCCCTTCTGAGACAGTCACTTCATGGGCATCACACATCTAAGGACACGAACACAAACAGGCCTAAATCTTTGAGGCTAATTTCTCAGATCGCTTACAGATCAATAAAGTGAGAAAACCGAGTATATCAGAAAACACTGCAGACTGATTTATCATAAATAACAAATATAATGTCACGGTTTCATTCTTCCCTACAACTCCTTTCACTCCCAGTTCACTAGTTATTAGTCATGGTGGAAAAAGCCCATTAATTTTACTATCACCGTTTCAGCACACACATATATACTCCATCAAATAAAAACCTTCAGCTCTCCTTCCCACAATTAAATTGACATGAGTAACTCAACACATTAATTCCCTCTCCTTGGAAGGCAAATCCAACACCAATTTGTGCAAAAAGCATTTCAAAGGATCCAGACTATATCACACTCAGGGTACAAAAAATACAGTATTAAATAGAGGCAATATCCCCAATAATCCAGTAAATGAATTACAGTGGGCAGTGCAAAATACTTAATATAAGAGACATAAAACTCCATCATGGAATAAATGCAAGGCAAAAGAATATGAAAGGAAAAGACAGAACCGCTTATATTCTCATTATTTATTAAAAATGTCTAGCCTTTCTAGAATGCCATTAAATCCTGAGCCTTAGGTTGTGGCAGTAATTCCATAGATAAAGTAGCATTACCTCTCAAACTTATTTAGTATCCCTGTACTCTACCCAAGAAAAATGGGAAACCAGTGTACATAGTTCATACTTTTCAAAACATTATTTGAATAATCCTATAATTCATTATTTCTCTGTCAAAAATAACCACCCCTTTTATGAGCATCTGCTCACAGTGCCATTTTTCAGTGTCTCTGAAGCCTGTCATCCACCTCCGCCTCTTCTTTTGCTGTTAGCAGTGTGGGGGATAAGAGGCTGGCTTTTGTTTTTACTATTTCTCTCTTTTGATATATTTATAAATAGTGAACTTTACTGTAAACTTTCCATAATGGCAGGGTATTTTTAGTATCTGTAAGATTTTTTTTCTCCTTTTGGCTAAATATTTTTGGCTTGTCCCTCCACAGACCCTCCATACAGATAAATGTATGGTAGCTGATCCAAACTAGCCATTTAATTTGGTATATTTAATATTTTTACATTTCCCACACGTTGCAGCAGACCTGTGGTTTTTACCCAATTAAAAGTAGGTAGACAACAAACTCCCACAACCTGCAGCAAACACTCTGCCTCACATAGAAAGCTATGAACAAGCTCCACTTCTCAAGCCAACTTACAAAGTCACCACCCAGTTAAAAAATTAGAGTGAATTGCAAATGCTGCAATGTCCAGCATTGCTAAAACTTCCAGTCTAAAAGGACACACTTGAGAATCTGCATGCTATATTGAGTTTACACATACTATTGAATGATTACTATTCAAGTGAATCACGACAAATCAGTGTGCTTTGAATTCACATAACACTACTCAATAATAAATGGCTTTGTACATTTTGTTTGCTAGACACACTAAAAGTTTTTGTTAGAACAGAGATACACTCAGCAATACTACTTCAGCTGAGTCTGTATATTCCTGTCTGGCAAAACCAGCAGTGTCAAGAAGAGACTTGGGCTGTTTTATGAGACAAACTCCAAGAACAACAAGCACTGATTCTGCTTTCAGAAGTCCCGTATTACCTGCAGGTTATCTGTACCAACCCTCTCACCTTTAACAAGTGCCAGCCCTGCCACTCACAGCTTTCATGCGGGGCACAGAAACAGCACCTGACATTTTCACCACAGACCTTCAGGCACAAAAAGCAGCACTGCTGCTGCAAAAAACTTTAAAATAACCACACTTGATACCTGGCAGCTTGATGAGCTTCTCACTTACCTTAAATTGTCCATCTAACAGCTCACTGCCTCAGTCATTCCCTCCTCCTCCCTCACTTCACACTTCCACCATCCCTGAGCAAAGCAATCACACTACCCTCGTCAGCAGGAAACTCACAACAAAGTTACAGAATACCCTAATAAAAACATTTGCATTTACTTGGAAAAGTTTTTCAGAAAAAAAAAATAGTAAATTTATGAGTTGGCACAAAGCTAGCTTTGGCTGTGTGTTATAACCAACACAGGTTACTAAAACCCCAGACCAAGCAGTATTTGTACCTCATCCTGCATTTCACTGAGCGTAAAACAACTTCATCACGGTAACACCACACCAATAACAAGGCAAATTTTATTGCTTATTATTATTCAAGCTGAAATACCATTAAGAATAGATATTACTATGACATCTACTGGGAAATGAGCTACAGGAAAATGGAATAGCATATATAGAGTCTACACTTCAGAGCATATAAACTTAAATTTGACGGAGCAACCTAGTTGTTGCACCTGAGAAAGAGAAAATTAAGATTTCTCACTGAAAGACAACTCACTTGCAAAAACATATTAGTTCATTCACTTCAAGAAAGAATTGCCAACCTAACTCATGAGATCCCTGAGAAGAAGAAATGCTCCTAAATTCAGTGTGCTGTTTCATCCACTGACATGGAGTTTTGCTTTATACAGCAACCCAACGACTGAAGTTTCTGGTAGGGATATCCAACAAAATTTACAAAAATTCGGATTACCAAGCAAGAGATTAATTTCAGATGTGCAATTAAGTGTGAAAACACAGCATTTGAAACCAAATGAAAAAAAAAAAAACAAATCAACAACATCAGCCTCTAGACACAAACTCGACTGAAAAAATCTGCTGCAAACATAGTATTTAAATCAATGTTTTTCATCAAGAAAATATTCTGCTGAACACTACAGAGTAAGATTTCACTTGCTTAAAGCACTTACTGGAGATGCTCTTTCCTTGAATAGGCACCACCTTCTGGCTCAGCACTAAGCCACAAAGATTAATAACTGTAAACTCAAGCAATGGACAATAAATTTCAGAGAGCTGATTAACTGTAGGATGCAGAAGCTTGGTACTCTGAATTAAAATTCTTGATCAATATAATTCAATAACTACAGTCTGAAAATAAACTACAGAAGGGAACAACCAGGATGCACTTGCAATTTAGTGTTACAACATTTATTTCATATTAACAACTTGATATTTACAAATTTTATCTTCATACCTGCACATACAGTATTACCACCAGCAACTCCAATTATCACTAATAAAATGGCTCATGCCATTTCCATATCCACTCAGAGGACCAATCCAGCGCTTCCTGAACTCCAGATTGAACTTGTGGCACTATTAAATGCATTAAATTAGCTTTCCTGGCAAAACACAGCACAGGTGATGAAAAAGGAAAGTAGATTGGTTGAGTGATAAATCCTTCAGCAACTTTGCCAGCTTCACCAACTCACTTAAAGGAAACCTGTTCTAGATTATCCTTACTAAACTTTCCAACCCTCAGGAGCCACTTCAGTGGTAGCCAGGTGGCTGCAGGAGTGGCCCCTGCCAGAGCAGATCAGGAGCTGCCCCCACGTCGGACAGAGCCGGTTCTAAGCCAGCTCCAAAGAGCCCCACCACAGTCAGCAATGCTGGGGGCACCCCTGTGATAATGCACCCACCAAAGGGTAAAAACCACCGTGAAGCAGCTGTGAGAGGAGTGAGAAAAATGTGAGAGAAACAGCGCTGCAGACAGCAAGGTCAGAGAAGGAGGAAGGGGAGAGGCTTCCAGGTGAAGTGGAGACTGCCCCCGCAGCCCATGCAGAGTCCCATGCCAGGCAGGATATGCTCTGAAAGAAGCTGCAGCCAGGGCAGAGCCCACAGAAGGAGCTTCTGGCAGGAGCTGCAGCCTATGGAGAGAAGTCCAGGCAGGAGCAGGCTCTGGGCAGAACAGTGGCCTGTGGGGCACCCACAGGAGCAGTCTGTTCCTGCAGGACTGGATGCTTTTGGGAAAAACTCACACTGGAGCAATTCTTGAAGAACTGCAGTCCATGGGAAGGACCTGGTATTTGTGCTCCAAAGCGTTTTGGAGCACTCTGTGAAGGACTGTACCCCACTGGAGGGAGGCACATTGGAGTGGGGGAAAGACTGTGAGGAAGAAAGAGCAGCAGACAAAGCGATATGAATGAACTAAAGCATCCCCCATTCCCTGTTCCCTGCACCGAGGGCGAGTGGGAAAGTACAAGAGTTAGAAACGAAGGAGTGAAATTGAACCTGGGAAGAAGGGAGGGCTGGGGGAAGGTGGGTTTAGTTTTGACTCTGCTTCTCACTGTCCTACTCTACTTTTAATTAGCAGTAAATTAAATTAATACTCCCCAAGCTGAGTGTGGCTTGCCCATGACAGAAATTTGTGAGTGATCTCCTTGTCCTTAACTCAACCCATGAGCTGGGGTTTCTTTTGGGGTTTTTTCGTACTTTCTCCTGTTGTTCAGCTGAGGACTGAGTAAGAGAACAGCTTGGTGGACACATGGCTGACTTTCAAGCTTAATCCACCACTGCCAGTTTAAAATCACACAGTTTTCATGAAGTCCTACTATAGGCTGATGGACAAGATACATCCATATAATATCCATGGAGCTTAGGAGTGAGACAGTACATAGCACATTGCCCATGTATTCATTACTACTGTTTTACCAGCTTCATAGGTTTTTTTAGTTTCAAATTGTTATCATCTTCCTGAACTTCTGGACTAATATTCACTGAAGCTAATCAATATCCACTTTCATGCCTGCAGAACAAGTGTTTGTTCAGTGCTAAGATTAATCACTCCCTCACTGAAGTTGGATTACACAATAAAAAAGTTTAGGAAACAGAAAAAGTGGAAACAACTTTCCTCTGATATTCACACTTCTGATAATTTAAGAGATTTTACAAATCTAACTCAGTCATCTCTGTTAAGATGATAAATATCTTCAGTAAATTGAAGAGAGATCATTCTTGAACTTGTTTATAAACCATAATGCCTGCAATTCCCTGTATAATTACACAAGTTATGTACTGGTACCGGTCATTACAAGCGACTCCATGGAAATTAGCCATTACCAAAGCTCGAACCATTAAGCTGCTGCTTGTAAAGATCACCATTCCTGTAATTTAAAACTAATATGCTAATAGATGCCTTATTCTCTTGTTCAGCCTGCTGAAGATGCTTCCAGATCTACAACCACTTGGTTTTGCTTATGAGATCTAAGTAAAATTAACAGATAAGTGGAAAGCAACTATGAAACTCATTGATTAAAAATTACCAAGAAACAAGTGGTTTCCAGCTTTATGTCTAGCTAAATAAAGCTATCTGCAGGAATGAAAGCAGGTTATTTCTAGTAATCAGCAGGATGGATTACTAAGAACAAGAATAAAAATCTTCTTCTTTCTACCCTTCCTCTCACAAACACCAGAAGAGTGTTTCTGCATGTAAAATGCAAAGAGTCATGGCAACATGAAGACTACGAAGGGAGGAAAATCAGAAACTCCCTCTCCCTTTTCACTCTCTAGAGCTGATAAGTAAAGCATAATAATCTTAAATAACTAAAAAATACAGAGCCTTTTAGAAGAATCCAGCCAACAAAGCAGGATGAGAGAAATCAAAGGTTCCTTATGAAGGCTGGGCAGGGGACAGAACTTTTCACTCACTTCTGCAGGCTGTGGTGGAGGGACCTCCCCCCACCTCAAACCTCTGCCCACCAGACACTTAGAGGCTGAAATGTCTCCACCTGGTAATTTTTTCTGACTTTCAACACAGAGTTACAGACACGAGCATTCAGTTCCTCTAGAAAGACCTATGCACTACACAAAATGAAAAGCTGATTTTTAAAAAGAGCAATGCTAATGAGAAACAAAAGATTATTCCAGAATAGACTTATACAGGACAAGCTCAAAGAAACTTAACAGGGCAGGGCAGCATTGGAATTTATGTCAGTATTTCAGTACTAAGATGTGCAAGTCACATAATTGTACTGTCTATCATAAGTAGAAATTTTCTTTATGATACTCCTGAACAAAATTAAGCAGGAATATGAAAATTTTGTAAACACAGCAAACTGCCCAATATAGCTATTATCTGCTTTTTATGAAAGACCAAATAAATCAATGTAGACTGCAAATTCCAAGCATATCAAATAATCAAATTTTATAGAATTACTCTGCTGCACATTTAGACTGAGACTGAACTTGTATCAGAGGACACAGCACTTGGACATAAAGCATCGAACAGACCATATAAAATTTAACCTGTGATAGATGTGTCAGGTACCACACAAACACCCTCCTAAACAAAAAGCTTTTCTTCCCTTTCTCTATAAGAAGCAGCATGACAAAAAATAAATGTACGATTTCTCCAAGTTATTAGAAGAATAAGACATTTATGACATGAAGAAACCTTTCTTCCCCCCAAACAGCAGTATTTTCTTGCACTGCTGCAGGTCCATTTATTATGTATTTGCTGTATTTCCTATAATTTTCCACAAAATTTAAAGCTGATGTTCTCTGATACACTATCATATCACAGACTCAAGGGAAGGATAACATTTTATGTAACATTCCCTGTTGCTAAAGTAATCGAGCTACATATCAATCATAATTTGGATAAACACTGACAAAATTTTTAAGAACAGATTTTTCATTTCATAAGCAGAAGTCAAATGAGTTGCAATTGCCACAGCTCTACATTGCTACTATGAACTAGCAATTTCCTCATGTATGAGATTACATGTTTAATTATTTTGAAGCTACAATTATGCTGCTGGGGGGCAGGGAAGAGAAAAAAACCCATTTACTTTAGCACTGAACTTAAAATTCTGTTACGCTGGCTTAGGCCTCCTTGGCTTTTGCAACTGTTTTTGTGGTGGACAATAAAACTTCAAAGCAGCAAGTGGCACAGAAAGGGAGTGGTCTGGCTACTGAAATAGATAATACAGGCCAATGAAGGGCCTTCAATGCACACAGCATCTACCATCCTGCAGATAAACTTCTGGTCTCAGTCATATTCTGAGCTCCCCTAGATCTCAAGATTATCCACAACAAATCTTCTGTCAGCAGTGAAATACTACAGGATTAAAGGAGAATTAGTTCATCTTCATTACATGACTTTCTGGACAATTATTCTTCCATGCATTTCAGAGCATTTAAAAACCATCTTCGCCCAAAAATTCAAGGCTACTATGTCGAACATAATTTGGACTTCTTCTAGACACAGCAACTTAGGGATAATAAATATTATTAGAAGCAAACCCAAAAATATCCAATTAACTGATAGTTATTCCCATTAATCAATTCCCCTCCTGTAGAGAAGAAAAACCAGCTTTTTATAAAGATCTGGTGCAGCAGTTTATGCAGCTCTGGCACTGTGAAGGCGGGGTGAGCTCGCTGACAGATCTGTTACTAGGACACTGGCATCACTAAAGCCAGAATCCCCTCACACTGAACCTCTTTCCACAACAAACCCACTCTGGGATGTCTTAGAGCATTCCTAAAGCAGGAGCCTTTTGCCTGGCTGATGTCCTCCATTCCCCACTTGCTTAAAAATGTAAGCATGTTGATGCTGTGACCCATACTGCACCTCACAGTCAACGCTCACAAAATCATTTCATTCTTTAATTCTCACTTCTCCCTTAAAGCTCTGTGTTGCCATGATGCCTGGATTAATTGCCAACAGTCGGGATACTGCTTTGTGGTGGTCAGAATCCATCAGGCTGACCAAAAGTGCCTCATTCTTTTCCTTCATTTCCCATCTGTCTGAATCCATCTCCTGTGATCCCAGCCTGTCCTTATGGACTGTGTGCTGTCTGGGGCAATAACCATTTTTTTTTCCCTTTCTATTTGCACAAAACAGCATGGAGTCACCTTTTTTTCATTAAGACATTGAAAGTGGAGCTGTTCCACAGAGATTTTGCAAACTCAGATTTATCCAAAAAAACAAGTCAAAGAAAAAAACCCAACTACATGCAGTTCTTCCTATCTGGTTCTGCCTTCCAATACTCCTCTCCCATATTCCAGAAAAATCACTTTTCAAAATAGCAGAAATTTAAACACATGTCAGGTCATAATATAAGAAAATATTTCAACACGTCTCTTAAAAACCCCAAGTCACGCTAATTCAAATTGACCTGTTTTGCAAATGACCCAAAATATGCAAAGTGTTCCCTCTAAAGGACAGCTGGCCATTCAGCAATTCAAAAGAAACAGTCAGAGCTTTTTTGCAGGGACATTTAAAATATTCTCTGCCTCTGGTTAAACAGTCTCACCCATTTTCACAGACAGAACAGTCTCATCACAGATCTCATCGCTAGCTGCCCTCTGGAAGCACACAAACACTCTGCCCTTAGGGGTTTGAATTCAAAACCAATTCTGGGACACTTGGGAATTCTCTGAACACTGATACCACAAATCCACGTCATCCCCCCCACCTTTCTCTCCTCCACACTCAGACATATCTTAGGATGTCTTCTTGTGTTTGGGGGCAAAGTTTTCATTTGGCCCTATTAGCACTATCAAACTAAACCAAGAATATTTTGCCTTTTTTTCCACTAGAAAGAGAAATGAAAAAGCAGAGTGCTAACACTATGCTAACATAGTGCAAAAACCACACTATGCGGTAGCAACTTGCACTTCATCTCTTTCTCCCCAATTCTATATCAGCTCTACTACATCATGCTTCCATCCTGCACCTACCACTTGGTAGCTGCCTTTCCTA
Organism: Cettia cetti; assembly: GCA_013401135.1. Taxonomy (NCBI): domain Eukaryota; kingdom Metazoa; phylum Chordata; class Aves; order Passeriformes; family Sylviidae; genus Cettia; species Cettia cetti. The sequence goes on from VZUI01050174.1 coordinate 72,730, forward strand.
TGGAATTCCACAGTCCTGCTCGAGAAGGGAAATACAAACGGACAGACGTAACCCTATTAAAGCATATGTCATTCTGCTCTAAACTAAAGGCACCAATACTGTATTTGCAGGAGTCAGCTGTGCCCTCGGTTTATCATCACATCACCTCAGTGCCGGCAGCAAAAGAGATCAGAATTTACGGAGGGAACGAAAAGGGGCGAGAGAGACACGATCTGGAATAAACATTCACTTACAAAGTGGAAGGAATTCAACTTAGGAATCAATTACATATTTAAGCGCCTCGTCACGCCGGGGCAGTTCACGCTCGAGGTGAAGCAGCTTTCCCCCCCCTCCCCAGGCTGCAGCAGCCGGCGCTGCCCGCCCGCCGCGGGCCCGGCGAGCAGGGCAGCCCCGCGGGCACGGCCGTGAGGGCGCGCCCCTGCCCGGCCCGCGCGCACCTGGATGTAGTTGGTCTCGCAGTACTCGGCCACCCGCTCCAGGTTCGTGTAGCTGTCGAACAGGGCCCGGCGCCCCCCC